>CM040625.1:84024544-84154384 GCA_022817965.1 Solanum lycopersicoides | reverse complement strand
TGAAACTTCGTAGAATTTGTTAGATTTGGTCATTTTGGATTAAAGAAAAAGTGATTGTATTTTCCAATAAATATAAGAAACAAATCATCACTTAAGCCGTTTCAAATATTTATTTTTTCCATCTTTGGGAACTTTTTGTTGGCACCATTAAATGTTTCCACCTTCTAAAGTTATAGAATTATTGATACCATGTATGATGTATTTGTTTCTTATTATATGGTCAACAATCATTATAACTATGGTTTAATTTCTCTTACTATTTTTATTTTTCTCTTAGTGGGAGATCTAGACTTTGTTTATTTGGACAGCCTAATGATCATCTCTAATCATTTTGATTTTGACCATAAACCTGAAAGTGTTTTTCACCTCATATAGATTCTGAAAAAAATATTTTAAGTTTAATATTGTTAGTGTGTGTAAGTATTTTATTCACCATTTTAAACAGAAGTGAAGTCAGGATTTGAAATTTATGGATTCTGAATTCTAATCTTTTTAAGTTATTGGGTTCTATATTAAATAATTTATAATTTTGTATACGTTCAATGGATATTGAAGATATATACAATGTTTGAATCAAGCCTATTGAGTTCGATCGAATTTGTATACGATGCTTATATATATGTATATGAGTTTCCTGGGAAAATCTTGGGTTTTCCATTACTTCTTTGCCTGATTATGGATCAGGCCCATATTGTTCCAACTTCATTTTTAGTGTTAGATGGACTGGTTTGGTCATGTTGTTTGGGTCATGACCCAATCTTAGACCCAACAAACCATTCTAACCCACCTAAATTTTGAGCTAGAATTGCTTTGATCTTAGATAAGTTGAGGAATTACAATCAAATTTGTCTAACTCAAGTTATTTAATTTCTAGCTCAATTCATTTGATAAGTTGCTAAAAAGTAAAGTTTTGAACAATATAAAGTAGGGAAAATTATGCAACAAAGCAACTTATACTATTTAATTACTCATCATTGCTATAGTTTGTTATAATTATCACTCGCGACTAACATTATACATTAATTACGTGGGCTGACTTTGAATTTGTATAATTAGTCATGTTTGTATATGTATAATTCGCCTGAATATACAAATACATATGTATAATATACAATTATTTAACCTATATACATATACAATCCACCTCTCTTCTACTCTCTGCCCAGTCTCGCTCGCCTCTCTCCTCCCTCTCCCAATCTCTCTTGCCATATATACAAATACATATGTATAATATACAATTATCTAACCAATATACATATACAATTCACCTTTCTCATACTTTTTTCACCCTCTCTCTCGCCTCTCGCCTCTCTCTCCCAGTCTCGCTCGCCTCTCTCCTCCATATAACATGTAGCTACAAATTTTAATTATCAAACTGTAGCTATGAAGAGTAATTAATTATTTTTAAGTGGCAATAAGTGAAAGTTTCCCATATATATAGGAAAAATTAGCAAAGTAGTCACAATTCCTAACTTAATTAGTAAATATATCTACATTTTAAAATAATTATTTAAAATGTCAAAATGTCAATATTTTAGAAAATAAATTGTATCCAAATACTTTTATTTGTCTTTCCTTTTATTTCTCAAAACAGTCCAAAATACATTCACTACTATTTAGACTTCTTTCTAGATTTTAATACCATTAAATTTATTTTATTTTCCATCTTCCATTTTTTTTTTTTTTCTCTTTCATCAAATTTTCACCATTATTCTCTCCTTCATTGTTGAAGAAGAACTAATTATTCAAGTTCATACCAATTTATTTAGATCTTTCAAAATTCAAGAAATCTCTTATCGATAAAGGTATGTTCGAAGTTATCATTTATTTTGCGAGATTTTATGAGATTTTAAAAAAAAATCATAATTATGTTGAATTTTGGATTGTATGTAATACGGATTTTCCGATTTTTATGTGAGTTTGTTAACATACTTATCAAATATTTATGCATCTAAGATTTTTAGTATTTTAAACACTATTTTTTCATTTTTTGTGATTTCATTTTCATGTTGGAGATTTAGTAGATTGTAATTTGTAGTAATCTATTATTAGCATTCATGCATAATATATTATTTGATTTTTTTATATATTCATATTTAATAATTTCAAATTTTGCTTATAGGTTACTAATACAAAAGTGAACACAGATTCAGATATAAATTTGGTGAAAAAATCGAGAAGAAAGAGTATAAAAGACGAATAATAAAGAGAGAATCATAGAAAATGTTGCAAAGTTGTATTCATACCAAAATAGTAGTCATATTAATTATTGTTTGTCAATTGTTTTTCTTTTACTCATCATTTATATTTTTACTAAGAATATTGTATTTCTTTTTTAGTCTGTAGTTATTACTAAGAATATTGTATTTCTTTTTTAGCCATATGTATGTCAAATGAAATGTATTTATTAAGAATAGATGTATCCTATTTTTTAACAGTCAATTTGTATTTATTTTTAGAATATTGTATCCTTCCTCAACAAATTATATTATTTACAATATGTATGTTTTTTGTTTTCCAGAATCTTGTATCCTATTTCTTTCATAGTTAATTTATAGTTATTTTTTTAGAATATTGTATCCTTTTTCAACAGATTGTATTATTCCACCATGTATTCTATTTTTTTTTCAAAATCTTGTATTCTTTCGTAAATCATACTCATACATAATGATTAGATTATATTGAGATACAATCAATAAATTTTTTGTAATACAAATAAAAGAAAATATATTTGGCAATCATTTAGTACAAATTTGATCACTAAAATACAATTTGTAGTTTTCAGTATGAAAATTAAAAATCAATTTAATTTGAATGGTAAAGCGAACACATAAAATTTAAAAATTATTGATATACAATTATAATGAAAACAAAATAAAAATGAAAGTTGATTCAATCGAATGAGAAAGGAAATTCTCAAGAAATTGTGACTGATGAGAATTTTAAGTGATATTTTTCTTTCAAAGAAAACATTATCTTCCTTGATTTTTTTCTTTCTAAATAATTGTAATCTTGAAAATCAAGTAAATAAAAAATACATAAATCAAATACATAACAAATTAAAATATTGACATTTTAATAAATATTAAAAGTATGACTAAGGAAACCTATTAAATGTCAAAATATTGACATTTTAAAATTTTTCCTATAATATAACCAAATTATATCATGCATTAAAATATTAAATTAAAATAATATAATTTAACTCAAGAAATTAGTTAAATTCACATATGTGTATCGAAATGTAATAAGTAAAAATGGCTATTTTTGTGAATCTTTATTCCATTGTATTAGTACTCACTGTTGGGCTTCAATTTTAACGATTTTCTGACATTTCCACAAATCAGTTGGTTTCTACTCACTCAATCTGGAACAATGGTATCCAAGTCATCACCTCCGTCGCCGGCGCCGGCGCCGTCCTTACTCCGTCGCATCGTTGATTTTGATACCGCCATCTCCCTCCGTCTTTACACTCTAACTCACCCTATTCTCCCTTACTACTTCCTCAAAACCCTAGAGATCTCCGGCGACGGTTTCCTCTTCTTCCCTTTAGTCCTCTCACTACTCCTCTACCCTCTCACTTTCTCCGACAGCGCAAATTCCAACATTTTTCTAATCAATTTACTCCTCGGTGGCATCCTTGACCTTATCGTAATCGGACCCCTAAAACACCTTATTCGGAGGCCCCGACCCGTTTACAACAAAAACATGTTCCTATCCTTTGCCGTCGACCATTGGTCCTTTCCCAGTGGACATTCATCTAGAGTTTCCATGATCGCTACTCTCTTTTATCTATCATCCGATTTCATTCGGGATGTTTTGATTCAGCTTAAATATGATTTATTTGTGGATTATTTGATGCTAATTGTGATCGGATGGGCTGCAACCACGTCGTGTTCCAGGGTACTTCTTGGACGGCATTTCGTATTCGATGTTATTGCTGGTGTACTGTTGGGTATTCTCGAAGGATTGTTTGTGTTTCGGATTTTCAATTATGTGACATTGACCTCATTCTTCACATGACAAAGTTGTAAGCTTTATTCCTTATCTGTTGTGATTGTTGATGCAGAATTGATATGAATGAAATTCATTTCGATATCTATCTCTGTTATTGCTTTAATGTGTTAAAAGAAGACAAATTATTGAGTATAAAATGATACTTTCGATTCATATAGCCAGCTCTAATTAGTTTCGGGAGCAAGTTTTCGTATCTCTTATTGTGCTTTGCTTTGTTAAAAGATAAATTATTGAGTATTAGAATGAGACAGGTTCAAAGATCGAAATGGATGTTGGGAATTCATATAAATGCCCCGACTAGTTAGAGATTGAGGCGAAATAGTAGTTGATTTTGTTGTATATTGCTTTGCTCTGGTTTCTAGAACTACCAGTGACACTGACCTTATTCTTGAGTAGTTGAGTTGGCACAGTTGTAAGCTTTTTTCCTTTCTGGTCTGTGAATTTGGACATAAAAGTTAAGATAAATTTTAGCAATTTGTTTCATTTTTTCATGTCATGTTAAGTTTTACTGAGTTGTGTGGAACTATCATGAAAACAATTAGCTTCAATGTTGTTATTTATTCATGCTTGTTTGAATCAATGCAATTGCATTCAAATAGTGCACATCATTTCATGTGTTCTTGCAATCCTAACTTATCGGAATTCTAGATATGGATGAAAGGAGCTGGAATCTTTTTATGTATCATGAATTATGATTGTTATTGTTCTCTATTTTAAGTTTGTTGATATCTACATAACTTCATTATACTTTGTTTTACGAAAGCACAAGATGAAATATTTTGAATTGACATTTGTAGATGATAAACTAGTTGGTAGCTTATCTCTTGATTTGTTTGTTTTGTCAAATTAAGTACTCCACCACCTGATATTAATATGTTCTAGAAATATGCTTTCAGAAAATTTATTATCTGCGAGGATGTGATGCAGGCACATATATTTTCTGGATAGCAGTGCCAAATTAGTTTCTCTACTTTTTGGTATATGGATTGTGTGCGGGACTTCTCCCACATCATTAAAATTGTTTATCTTATAAAAAAGAAACTTTATCAACAAATTAAGCTGCCCATCTAATGAAACTCTGTGACTGGTTAAGGTTAGGACAACAAGTTCTAGTATTAAATGTAGTTCTCATAGGTTTTAGGCTTTTGGCAATCATTGAAAAAAAACTGAGTTGCCGAGTAAGGAACTTCTCTTCCTTTTTTTTTCTTGTGCTTGTGTTGGTATTGACAAGTTATTGTCAACTTAAAGTCTTAAAACAAAAAGTAAGATAACAAGGGCTTGTATAAACCTAGTAATCTGTCACTTTAATACTTTGTTATATCCTGAGGTAAATCTTCTTGTTATATTGTTAACTGTTTTGCCTCTATTTTGTGGTACGTTCTGATTGAGAGATGGTGAAAGGGAAGGTTGTCCATTCAAGGAGAGTCAGCGAGTAGAAAGGTCTGGACTTAGGTTCCTAGATTGAAGTCGATCCCTGTGGACTTATGGCAATTCCAATAAATTTTGCTGAAAGGAATTCCACTTACATTTATACCCAAAGTTGGAGTTAACTTGAACTTCCCTTAGTCAAGTAGTTCCCTTTCTCTTTTCAAAAAGCTAAGTTTCTGGCATATCATTCTTTCTGTTCTTTTTATTAAGTCAATCGTGCTTAATTATGTAAGTTGTACACTAAGGGCACTTCTGCTCAAACTACAGATAATCTTAATGAAGTAAAGAAATTCCGTCAAAATTATGATGGTTAGAAAAGCCTGCCGGTATTTCTGTAAAAAAGTAATTGAAAGTCATTGGAGAGGTGGTGTGGTACGGCAAATCAGAGGAAAAAGAGTGCTTTAGTTCCGATATATAAGTATAAAGGAGATGATCAATACTAAATGTTGTGGTATGAAACATATAAATCACATGATGAAAGTTTTGGAACAAGTGATAGAGCATAAGGCTTTAGGAAATTATAAGGGTGATAGAAAGTGCTTAGGTTCATGGTAATGCTTCGAGCCCCATGGACAGTTGGTATGATCTAGGCTGATTGAAGGTGCTGAAAAGGGATGAGATAGGCCTAAAGCTCATGGAATTTGCATATCCTCTGATGAGAATGGAAGGTGTAACAGTAAATATTATGTTTTTCCTACTTAAAAAAAATTACGTCCACATTTTAATCTTATGTGAACCTATTTGATTGAGGAGGATTTTACTAAAGAAAGGAAGACTTTTGGAACTTTGGATTTAAACATACCATAAGTCTATAACTCTATATCATTGGAATTTGCATATCCTCTGATGAGAAGGAAAGGTGTAAATATTATGTTTTTCCTACTTAAAAAAAAGATAACGTCCACATTTTAATCTATGTGAACCTATTTGATTGAGGGAGATTTTACTAAAGAAAGGAAGACTTTTAAAACTTTGGATTTAAACATAGCGTAAGTCTATAACTCTATATCATTTGTGTGACGATATGATATTTGAAACTTGTGGTTATTAACACACCATAACATTTGTATGGCTATAAAACCCCGTCATTAAAAACAAAATAGGAAGTTCAAATTAAAATTATTTTCAAATTTAGAAAGAGTCATTTTTTTGGAACAAATCAAAAAGGAAATAGAGTCATTTTAACTGGAATAGAGGAAGTATATTTCTCCTTGAGTTCAAAAATTTTCCTAGTTCAAGTACTTTATCTTATGTTGGCCCCAAAGTTCTCTATTAGGATCAATGGTTCACATGTTTGAATCAAAGAGTAATGATGTCTGACCTTTATGTAGACTGAAAATAGTTTTCAACCAGCTATAGACGTCCCTTGATTAGAACCTCACTAGCTACGTCATTGCCCCAATTGCAATGAGTTTTATTGAGACAGAAGGTTATTTCTGATTGACAATTATCAATGGACTTAAGTTTATGATGCTATGTTACGAGACATGAAACGTTTGTCTATTCACTTGTATAGTTATGTCAAATTGTCTTGATTATTGGAGATGTTGGCTATAATAATCAACTCAGGACAGAAAGTTCTTATATTTGAACTGAGTACTCCTCTAAAATGCTCACCATTACAAGTTTATTCTGAAACTTCAAACTGTCTTTAAGAATTTGAAAGAACTACAAATATTTGTGAAATCTTGCCTCGGAAAAGTCTATTATCTGAATTTAGCCGCTATATTCTATTATCTTGATCATAGAGCACATTTGGGGCTCCATTTTATATTGTTGGTTGACTAGTGACATTAAGTTAAACACATGTCGGAGTTTGCAGCTGTTTTATTTGGTTCAATGTTGGGGCTATGTTATTGACCATGTCTGTTCCTACATGAACGTTTTGTGGTTGTCATCAATCAAGTCTCTAAAAAATAATAATTTTGACAAGGAGTTTATAAAAAATATCTATCCAGTTTCTTGCACGTTTGCTGTCATGAAATTTCTACTTGATGGACTAGCTGATTGCTTCATTGAACCATGTGATGTTGTCATATATAATGTATTGTTGTTTGGTCATCTCTAAAACACCTCTCATGGCAATTCTTGATTTTTGGATGTGTCTGGGCTATTGTGAGATTCATGCATCTTTCGTCATGTGTGCAAGTGAAATATATCCTTGCTTGGAATTTGTCCTTCCCTCGTGATTAGATGTCCTGAGTTCCTCTACTACTCTAGTTTGCTAATTACTCAGAAACTACCAATTAAGTTGCATTTTTCTGGTTGGCACATTTGACATTGATCTGGAATTTTTATCTTTTACAGCAGTATAGAACATGGAAGACATAAATGGACAGAATTCTTCCTTTTCATAGTTGAAGTGACATCTGGGGCTGAATCATTTACCCTCCATAGAACAAAAGAATCACTCACTGTGTCCTTAGTTGTTGAATCAAATGAATCATGTAACTTCCTTTCACCTAATTGTCCTTCAGTGAAATGTACTCTCATAATTGTTTTGTCTGATTTTTGTGTTCACATGAATCATGATTGATTTTTCTGTAGCAATTTTATTATTATCACGTTGCTCTGCAGAATTATATGTGGTCCTGTCATGTTTTCTTTCTATGAAACTTCATGATAAGCTAGGAGCATCACACTCCAAGAGAGAGCATTCTATTTGTTGTTTTCCTTCAATTTTTCTACAACATATCCATGTGGTGGTCCTGCCATATTTCAAACTCACTCCCCCTAGATGCTTAGCTGCTATTATTCATGTTGAGTTAGTCAAAAAGTAAGTTGGTTAACTGTTGTTATTTGAAACTTATGCCCCTCCTGATATGCTCAAAAGATTAGCTAAAAGTTCACCAACCAGCTTTGCCTTAACATTGGCATGTGTGCTTCTCTATTGTCATTGGTGCATGGAACTGAAGAACAAGAACTTATAAAAGTGCTAAGAGGTATTCTCTTCCAAAAGTATATATATGTGTGTTACCACATCTAGGAGCTCAGTGTACATCGATACGTGCAAATGATTTAAGATAAATTTCTTGTCTCTTTTTTCTTTGTTAACAATGGTATCCATGCTAGTTGTTCGCACTCCGACTATTTCATTTTGTTGTTGGTACTTCTCACCTACTCTTCCCACCAAGGCATTGATTTTTAGAATTATATGATGCAACTGTGGAAAATGATAGATGATGCCGAAGTCCAAACCCCTGCCTTGAGAGTCATTTGGACATGGAATCTAGGTCTTGGTCATTGGTCAAACATTGTGGCTTAATTTGATAATGACCTAACATTGAGACAAACCTGAACTCTAGGAAGACATATATATAATGGTTACTCACTTTCAGACCTCTGGCCTGGCGCCTGTAAAATATACACACACTGTATGGTTGACACGTATGACAAAATTTCTTTTCTTCTTTGACCCTGTTAAATTTAGTATCTGCCATTACATTGCTAGATGTAAATTTTAGTCATTGCTGAAACAACAGAGGTCTAAAGTAGAATGGTACTATGCCTGAGAAAAGTAAAAAGATACTGCACTAATATTTGGTCATCAGTTGAAATAGCTATAGCTGTCTGTGTAAGATAAAAAAAAAATTGAATTAGAGATATGATGAAGAGCAAGGGGATATATTTTAGTGCAGAAATATGTAGAGACTGACATGGATGAGAAGGATATGTCTGTAGTTAGAAGGAAAAGAGAGAGTAGATCCACCACTGTCACACTTTTTAAAGTTTTTTACCCCACAAAGCAATGACACACACACACACACACACACGAGGGGCTTTTGCAGTCTTGACCCCATCTGCAATTCTTTTCTTTGTTATTATGGGACTCTACTTTTGTTTTCTTTGTTATATGCCATCCTCTTTTACTATGACTTCCCCTCTCTATTTACATTTTAACATCAATGTAAAGATACCCACAGGTGACTGCATTAAATGCAGAGAAAATTATGTTCAAACATTTATGTACATAAAAATAGGAAGAAAGATTTTTATTTTTTTTCAGAATTATGGAATAGTAGTCAATGTGGATAGACTGAAAAGAAAGCTTCTAAAAGAACCAAAATTGGGACTGACATATATGCAGGGAAATTTAGGCAATACGTACAAATCCAGCGGTGATACAGACACTGCTTTTACAATCAATGAAATCCCTCTGGCAGGTGAAAACTTTTATCTCTTTTGACACAACATGTATGTCATTACTACAAATTTAGTTCCGTTTCAATTTATATGACATTATTTGACTTGATATTGAAATTTGTTGTCTACTTCATCATGATTCGCGAGGGATATTTCAATATTATTTCTAGGATAGAGAAGGTAGTATGTTAATTATTTGAGATAAAAGTGAAGCAATATTCAAATAAAATGATTCTATATGCTTTCTTTTTACTTTGTTTAGACTTTGGTATGTGTAGTTATTTTCAGTACTTGTATTGATAGGAGATATCTATAGTACGTAAATAGTCAAGCTAGGTCCATGCATGTCTAACATCCTCTTTTATTTTTCCATTTACTTCCTCTCTTTTTTTTATTTGTTGTATATTCTGGTAATAGATTTATAAAATTATTACTTCATTTTGCATGAGCTATATGTATAAGTTTTCATTTTTCAATAGTAGTTAACAGAAGACTTCAACCGACAAAATTTAAAATTTGGAAAACTAATAATTGAACTGAAAAAACCGTTGTCCATGGATTTTTCCTTCCCCATCTCTTTTGGCAATTCATAAATTAAAAAAAACTAGAACCATAATATTAAGAAGAGAAATTTTTAAAAAATCACTCTCTTATATCTAACGTTACCTATAATCTATTACGCCACACTTGTTGTAATTTTTGAATTAGCTAATTTAATTTTAAAAATAAAACATGACAAGTAACTTGGGACGGAGAATAACTCTTTGACAGTTTTTTTTCCAAATGTTACAGTGTTTACTTAACTTATAATATAATATGAATCAACAAAGGTTTTGGTAGAGTGACAAGTACTTTTTCATCTCTTAACCAAGTTTTGAGTTTGAGTCCTTTAAGTACGGAGTCGTTTTTGTTATGGAGCGCATTGCCCTCGATGTGGGACTTCTTGCCGCGGGTCCAAATTTAATCAGGCTTCAATGTGAGTTTGTGAGACTTGTAAAGTCAAATTTAATCTGGCTTCAATGTGGGTACCGGACAGATGCGAGGGACACAAAAAAAAACTATATATAATATGAATTATTTTCTTTTAATTTGTTGGAACGGGTTTTGGTCCTGACCGACTGGCTTTGTTCTAAATATTTTATTTTCAAATGATATCCAGAAGTTTGACCATTCAATGTCAAGTAGTATCATTATTTTATTTTATATTGCTTTACGTACTCTATATCTTATTTTATTTTATATTGCTTTACGCATTCTATATACATATTTACTAAATGTTTCGGAAGAAATGTCTCACACGACACCGTTCGCATAACATGCATTTGTTCATATGGTGCAAATATAATAAACAACTTATTTCTATTATCAATAATAATAATAACATATGAAGTGTAATTTTACAAGTGTAAAATAGAATCGTTGCTGCTAAATAATCAAAAGGGGGAGGGGTGGGGGTGGGGTGGGGGGTGGGGGGTCTAGAGTAATACCAAAGTCCAAACGTTATATATTAAAGACGCTTTTAACCCAAAAAAAGGACCTTTTCAACAACACACAAGAAAAAGGTTATATTTTTCATTTGTTCAAGAAAAATAATGTACGGTTTTTGACAATTTCCTCTAATTTCAAGAATGGATCCATTCTTTCTTTCTTTTAATAAAAATGCTGACTTATGGTATGATGAAAATTACGTATATTTTCTTGTTGTAGAAGTATATGCAAATACGTATATTGCTTCAAGATTAAGAAAAATGTACACCACTTTCTCAAATCCCAAATAATATATTCACCTATCACACTTTTAACTATTTTCATTATACTTTGAGTAATTGCTAGTCACAACTATCATAAATATTGATGTTGAAATTAAATATTTAAGCTAAAACTCGATCTGACTTGAAAATATTTAAAGGCTACATTTCGAAAATCTAATTAGATTTCATAGTCAAACAAATATTTAAAGATATATTCTTAAATCTTACGATGAAATGCTGAATTAATTATTCTAATGATCTTTTTATTATTATTCGTTAATATCACTTTTGTTAATTTTATTCATTACTATATTTTTTTTAATTTTACTCTCTTTGATATATGATATACTCCTATTAAATCCTTAAATCAATTGAATGGTTTACTTTTAATCCATAAATTTAACATCATTTTATGCATGTGATATATTAAAATTTATACAATTGATTTATATTTGATATAATAATATATATAATTCTAAAATAATCAAATATTACATATACATTTCAATTAACCAAAAATCAAATATGCACGATCAAATATCACATGAATTAAAACCAGAATTTCTTTTAATAATTAGAAGTACTATATATATATATATATATATATATATATATATATATATATAAAAGATGATGATAATGTAGGAGTGTCATAAGTAAAATTAATTGGTTGTTAGATTCTTTGGTGTGAATTGAAGAGACATTTTAATAGTCATAGTTAAAGTACAAGGTTTGAACGTAGTTGGCAAAAGGACACGTTGTCACCCAAATTCAGTGTTTTATTAGAAAGTAAAATTAAACACATAAAATCACAACAACAAAAAAAAAAAACGCACACACATATATATATAGAGAGACACACACATATATATATAGAGGGAGAGTTCGGAGCCTAAAATGTATAAAATGTTAATAAAAATTCTAAAACGGTATATAAATTTTTATTTTAACCAAAAGGGCAAAATCGCTAGAAGATGAGCGATTTCTGTCGGCGGAAAAAGCAAAATCGGTGCAATAGCAGCGATTTGCAAAATTTGATTTTTTTTTTAAAAAGAAATCGCTGCCTTGACAGCGATTTCCAAAAATAATTTTTTAATAAATCGCTGTCTAAGCACGATTTCTTTAATTTTTTATTTGAAATTTAAAAAAAAAAAAGTAGGAGCAAATCGTTGCAAGTGCAGCGATTTGTCTCCAATTTCTTTTTATTTTTTATTTTTTTAAATCAAGTTTTTAGAAAAATTTTGATTACTGCTTATTTTAAAAAATCATTAAAAAATATTTTATTTTGGAATAAGTAGTAGAAAATTTTAAAATTAAAATTTCTTTAAAAAATTTAAAATTTTATTTTAAATATTATAGAAAGAAATTCAAAAAAGATTGATTGGAAAAAAAAATTTGGAGACAAATTGGTGTCCTTGCAGCTATTTGCTCTTAATTTTTTTTTAAAATTTCAAATAAATAATTAAAAAATTTAAAGAAATCGCTGCCAAGACAGCGATTTTACTCTTTTCAGCAAGCGAAATCGCTGCTCTTCCAGCGATTTTGCCCTTTTGGTTAAAATAAAAATTCATATACCATTTTGAAATTTTTGTTAACATTTTATACCCTTTAGGCTCGGGACTCTCTCTATATATAGGAGATAGGACCATTATATTTTAGATATGATTTTTAGTCTTGTCCACATGGTCGATGTCTTTTTAACTTTTCCAATCACAATCACTAATAAGTTTGATTAATGAAACAAAAGGAGAAGGAACTATTTAATTTTATTATTTCTTTTCCTTTTGTGATATTTTGAAGAAAATATCATTGAAGAGTGGTAATATAAAAAATTATCATTTGTACGAGCTTGTTTATATTGTCGATCTTAAATTTGAATAAAAGAAGAGAGTTAAGGTAGACTGACAACTAGTATAAAACTTGTTTTATGACGAGTCTTCATAATATAGAATATGAACGACATAATCAGAGAACTAATCATAGAGTCGTACCTAACTTTCTTGTGATTGAAGTGTGATAATTATTGAAATTATCATGAAGGGCGAGGTGGGGTGGGGGATCCAGCATGTATGAGCTCGTTAATATTCTCGATCTTAAATTTAGATACAAAAATCAGGAAAGTTGTGGTAGGCAAACAATGTCTTGCATAAAACTAGTCATATTAGTTATAATTAATTTCCCACTATATATAGAATATGACCGATATAATTAGTAAGAATCAATCATATAGCTTATCATCTAATTTATTTGAGATTGAGACATAATTTTCATTATGATATTTGAGGAAACGATTCCTTATTAGCCTTACCCTTAAAAAGTCCCAATTATTAGTGGGTACACCTAATATGTAAATATGTGTAGTAGCCCCTACCTTATAACTTACCAAAAATTGTCTAAAAATTTTATTTAATTTTTGGCTTTCATGAAGAATATTTTTTTTTTAATTATAAGAATGAAAGATGTGATAATTTTGAAGATTATTCGTGGGAACAACAACATCAAAAGGTTCTATCTACTGAACTTTTAAAGGATTGATGGAATGGCTAAGCACATGTTATGCTGGAAGGGACACATTTTCTTGAAATGATATAAATCTTGAATTGATATAAATTTTGAAAATTATGTGGGGTGGGTGCATTTTTATTTTTTCATCTTTTAAAAAATTATTTTTTAAAATCTATTTTTTAGGTAGGTGTGTGTATATATATATAACTAAAATTAGATGAAAAAATGCTTCATTGATAGAGGACATATGGTGCAGTGGGGGCCTATTCTTAGTGCTTCACTGAGTTGTTTCCCAACTGGAAGTTTGGTGTAACAAGTCTATATGTTTTTTTTTTTTATAATTTTAAATAATAATAATAGTTTTAGTTGTATAGTAAGTATATAATACTACGATTTTTCTTGAGTATCGAAAACAATATGTCTATTTCATAAAGATATAGTAAAATCTGCGTACATCTAATTCTCGTCAGATATTATACTATAAGTCTAACTTGGGTTAATGTTCTTGTTGGTTTTACCTGTACTTTGTTTTGGTTGCTGTCACGTTGTTATGTATTATTATTTTTCTGCACTAAGAATGAGTATATAATATATGAGTCTTTTATTATTATTCTTATCATAGGAGAAGTTAACGTGCTTGCACATAAAACGTTATTTGTGTCTTGAGGCCACCCTACACATATTTGTGTGTAAAACTCTAAACAAGTAGTGACATGCATCATGCATTAAGCAAATTCATAAACATTCATCCTTTGTTATTTCTTCATATTAAAATAAGGCGAAATTTAAACGCCTCATCAGAAATTAACTTCGGAAATATATTTGATAGATTTTTTTCATAATGACGAGTCATTTCTGATTGAATATTTTTTAAAATTCGTATTTCTTAGTAGAGCATGATTTTCTACTCTAATTTCGCGTCTCATCAGAAATTGACTCATAGGCAATATTTTTGGTAGATGTTTCTCATAATAACGAGTCATTTCTGATTGAATATTTGTTAAAAATCGTATTTTGTTAGTAGAGCATGATTTTCTACTCTCTCTCTTTTTTTTTATATATAAAAAGAATATGAAAACCCTATCGATTAAAAGAAAACAAAAATGGGCATCATTTCTTGTGAATAATCCAAGATTATATTATATACAAACTAATTAGTAGTAATCAAGTAAGAGACAGCCCTAAAATCTTGGAAATGATTTTAGCAACTAGGTCCATTACCCCTTGTTCTCAAAATTACGACAAAAAGTGGTTTCTTTTTGCTAAAATAATGTATATTTCACTTTTTAATTATATAATATATAGTTTATAGTAAAATAATACTACTAATATAATAAAATGGTCATTCATATAATAGTATATTTGCTGTGTAAATCGACCTTTTAAAAAAAGTCATGATCTTACAACTCAACTACCCTAAGAATAAATTCCTCTAAGCTGTTCTCCAAAAGTGTATGCCATAACAACAACAAAAAAAAAATACTAAAAAGATAAGAGGATCAAATTAATATTTTTTTCCTTATTTGTCTTTTAATAATCATTCATATTCCAAATCAAATTAATTTACTTTTTATTTCTGATTTTGATGTTCTTTTTTTCTAGCTTAAGGATAATGGAATTTTATTTATACAAATTAAAAGAGGAGAGAAGATTAGAAGAAGAAAAAAAGGAGAAAATAAATTAATGTTTTTTAATTAGTCAAGAGATCTAGAAGTGTAGTTAGACTAGTCAAACTTACTTATCTGTCTCATCATCATTAGGCTGGTCTTAATTAATCATTAATTATCTCCTAGATTAGTTGCCCACTGACATAAAGTAGTTTCTATCCTTTTTTAGAATATATTTTTATACTAAAATTTTCATGTTTCATTGGTAAATGTTTTATATAGAAAATGAGTTTCGTAAAAATGAGAAAAATAATCCGTGAAACAAGTTTCACAAGTGACATTTTAAATTTTTTTGTCTTTTTTAACCTATCCACTAAAACCCCCGTCTCCCGACCATATATTCCTGACCCTCCACACCTGATCCTCATAGTGTCTTTGTTAGATTACATATAAATACTTTTAAAAAATATATTTTTACTTATTTATCAAATGCTCGAAAATAAATAAGAAACTTAACTGTTTTTGGAAGAAAATATTTTGTAGTAAAACATTTTCATTTCATACCAAACACACTAGCTCTATATTATTTCCATATTAATTTTTTCTCATGTTTGTTAGTTTTTTTTTTATTTTTTTTTTCTTTGATGATTTTTACCAATATCAATACAATGAATATATTTTCCCATCGTCAATATTATTGATTAATTTCTCTTGTGAGTGATTTTAAAGATATTTTGTTCACCAAATTTGATCTTGCTTTAGTATGCAACTATATTGTTCTTTCTAAAACAATCATTTTATAATACGTCTTAATATATCATAAGTTTATAATATACGGACAATTTTAAAGTATAATTAAAGTAATTTAAATATCTTATCATTAAAAAAAAAAGCAAACCTAAATAATAAATGCCATTGTAGAAATATTCGGATTGATCATAATAATCAAACAAATAGCATATCAAGAATATCATGCCCGTGATTTTCAATTTATATAAAAATCATCTAAACGTAACCATGTTTGATAAATTAATTAAACATGACATAGTATATACATATATTGTCTTATTATTTTAATTTTTTGGGAGGCTATAAATGCAAGATGTTATTATTTAAACAAATAAATAATTGGTTTATCAATTCTGAAACAGTGGCCAGCCCCCTTCACGTTTCTTTGGCAGATTTTTGTCTTCCCAATCCTAACCATATTATTACCCATATTATCAACATTTTTTAATGCTAAAATAATTAGTAAACAATTAAAGATTTCAAATATAAAATTTTTAAAAAAAATGAAAAGTAAAAATATTAATTCATCCCTATTTCTTTTTTTATATATACGTATATGCACGATCAATATAAAAAAATAGTTGCATAACTAAATCACATTTACCTTATAAATTTAACAATTCAAGAAAACTTACTCATAGATATTATTTACTATGTATTTATAGTGTGACCAGAAATTTTGGCCAGAACTTAATCAGAAAAATTTAAAAGTATATAATATCTTTTATTTTAAAATAAATTGATCATTTCCCATTTTTTATTTAAAAGTTATTAAAGTTAAAAGAATAAAAATATTTAAAAGGTAAAATACCATTTTGGTTAAATTTTTTGGCCAAAAAGACTTTTCCATTTTATTTGAATGGTGTATATAATTGAACTCTTTATTTAATTATTTGAAAAGGCTCCATACTCCTTTTAACACATGGTCTTGTGGAAACCCTCAAAATAATTACAAAATAATCTTTGACTTATAATATTAAGTACGAAGAAATAAATGGTGTCAAATTGACAAGATAAGAAACATTATTTTATGCCCATCTCAATCGGTACATGTAGATTGAAATTGAAATGGAGTAGGGTTTGGATAAAGAAAAAAATAATGATAAAAAAGTTTTTTTGGTTTTAGTATTATAATATCATATAAAATTATCTACGAAATTAATCTATAATCTCTAGCTAGCTGATTGTCGCTAAAAAAAATAATCTAGCTAATCAATTTTCTTATAATTTGTCAGTAATCCATCATTGAATCGATATGAAATTTTTATTGTTCATAAATAAAAATTTATCTATCGTTAATTTCGTATCTTTTATTATTTTTTAAGGAATGTGGTTATGAAGTGAGATTTTATTTGTTGTTATACGATCTATTTTTGTGAAGATAATTATTTTTTGTTGGAAGAGACATTTGAGATGTTGACTAAGTTAATTTTATGGACCCCTTATTGCTAGGGGATTAACACATTTTTTTCATTAATAGTTAAGACACATGGGATTGGAGATAACACAGCATTTTGGTCTCACAAAGCCATAACAATTAATACTATTGTTTAAGATGGACTATATATTATTTCTTTGTTTTTATTATTTGATTTGCCCTCTTTGGCAACTTACATGACCACGTAGATATCTTCACTTTTTAAAAATCTTATTAATTTGTAATTATATAAAAATGAGATTGAAATTTTTTGGCATTACTAGTCTTGGGGCTTAATGAATCTATATATACTAAACGGGGGAATCAACAACATCAACATCAACATCAACACATGTAAATTATTTAGAGATATAACGGTTTTGATCGTAAAAAGTATTCACATGAATTCGTTGATATTACAGACACCTTTAAGGGAAATAGTGTAATGAAACTAGGCTTCATCGAAATTTTTTATTGTGTATATATTAATACATAATGTACAAATAAAAGTATATGATGAATAATATGAAAGGTTGAAATGTGACCATCAATAATTGCTATAGCTCACTTGTTGGGCACATTGTTTTTATAATTAATTTTGTCAAATTTCTAAAATGAACCTATTTTGAATTTTTTTTTTGATGAGAAATAATTTGTATTTGGTTAATTAATTTTAAAATATGTATTTTTGAATAACAATTAATGTTTGACCAAACTTTTTATAAGTGTTTCTTAATGTATTTTTCAAAATAGTGTTTTCTAAAAAAAGTACTTTTGGAAAAAACTACTTATATGTTTTAGCTTCTAATATTCTCCAAAAACACTTATTTTCTTCTTAAAACTTAATCAAACACCTCTTCTCTTTCTTTTTCTTTTTTTTTTTTACAAAAGCAACACTTTTTGAAAGAAAAATTAAATAAATATTTAACCTTCCAAAAGCTTGATCAAACAGACTAGAAATCTTTCTAAAAAACAAGTGATTTATATTTTTCAGATGTCTCCTTTGTTAATTATTCGCTAATAAAATAGAATTTGCACCAAATAAAAATTACCTACCTCCATATATAATAATAATATGATATTATAATAGTTTGTTTACTTGTTCTAGTTAATTGTGTAAACATTATTATCGCTTATAAAAAGTTTATGTGTATGCCATTATATTTCAAGAAATTGAAATTACTCAACGTGAGTAGAACGAAAGGAAGCAACTGAAAAAAGAAAAAAGAAAAAAAGAAAGCAATTGTGAAGCCTTTATAAGTTACCTAACTTTTTTTTTTTTTTTTGCTTTAATAATTTTGTATACATAGTATATGAATGTTATTTTTTTTCCTTTCATTGCATTAGAAAGTTATTGTTGTTAAATAGACTTCATTACGTAACTTAAAACAAGAGAAAACTATTTAAAATTATTTCACTTAGATTCAACTCAATATATTTATTCTGATTGGATCCACAGCTCAAACTATTTATTTGATTGTCCCTTTTATTCTATTCACTAAACATTACTTCTCTTTCTTGGTATCTTCGACGCATATATATATATATATATATATATATATATATTTATACGTTCTAATGGTATCAAGAAGTAACTGAGTAATATTAAGAGTAAAGATAATCTAGAACATGTATATATGAAAGTAAGAAAACAACTTGTAAACAATTTTCTTTTTGGTACAAAAATATTTTCCTAAATATCACGTTACTTTATATTTTATTACCAAGTATAATATAAACTTTTTAGATAAACCTAAAAGTTTCCTCTTTCTCATTATGACGTGTTGAATGAAGCATAAATAACTCAACAAAATTGGTGCTTTTAAGTCAATTTTAATGAAAGATCTTCTCTTTTTAACTTAATAATATAATCTTCCTTAAAAACCTATAAAATCTATTATATGTAAATATTACCTTATCCTTCATTTATCAATTAGAGTTTTTAAATTTAAGCTTTAAAATACTTTTATCGTGAATTATTATATTAGAAAAAGTAAATGCTACAAATTTAAATTAATCAACCATATATATATATATAACATCTAACATGTTTATAGAAAAAGATAAATGTAACCTTGTTTGGTCACGAGTCATGAAATGTAATTAATTCAACATTTCCCCACCTCTGCAAACCTATATTCAAAATCACATGTCCTATCTTATATGTTGTACTAAGATTCGTTTGGTTGATCGAATAAGAATAGTTATAAATAATTTTATTATAAAATTTCATGCAAAATAATATAGTATTTAGTTGATCATATTAAAACTATCAATACATAATTTATGTGATGTTTGACTGACGATATTAATCAATATTGAAATGAAGTTGACATATGTGTGCATTATTTTATATGAAATTGAAAGTTTAGGATGTGTTTAGCTAGGGACGAAAATATAGGTTTTTTCTTATATATTGTAATAAAAAAAAATATTTTTCTTCGTATCGAAAATATATAGTCTTAGATTGAATGAGAATCCTAGTAATATTGTGGTTGTGGTCAACAAAAAATTATGTCTGCTAAAGGTGCAGTTTCGAAAGCTCATACTCATAAACTATAGTCTATGCCTTAATTTCCGAGCAGGTGCTGCTACGCTGCAATTTTGTCTTTGCTTCAAATGGTCCCAATTTTCGTATCGACGTTTCGATATGTAATTTGATGTTTTAATTTTGAATTTTTATCTGTTGAAATCTTAGATTTAATTAAATGCTAGGATTTTAATTCAAAAATTGATTTTATTTTATTCTTTTAAAAAAATTATGTATATATTTTTAATTTTGCAAAAAAAAAAAAAAGACTCATAATATTATGTTTTACAATAACTAGAAAAAAAATTACTTATGCTCTGAAGAAATTATTTGTATTTAAGTTTGTATTGCATGTAATATTTTTATTTATGGAGAAACATGGAGATATCTAATTCTTGTTACTGTAATACTTTAGAATATGATGATACTTCGATTTGTTTATGAAATAAAGTTTACTCATTTGATTACTTGGAATTTTTTTGATATTTTTTTACAAATGATAGTGTTTCCATGTTTATGAAAAAAGATAAAAAAATTTAGGTTCATACAAAATTTTAACTTGGAATCATGGTTAAACAATTCTTAAAATTATGTATAATAATCTTTTTTCTCCATCCTTTTTCAAATTCTAAATTCTTTTTAATTAAGAATTATAAGAGGGTCTTAATTACGGAATTATGTCGAATTTGTAAAGATTGATAATGAGGTAATTAAGGATACTTTTATGCTTGAAATTAATTATAAGCACATGCAAACTAACCGTAAAAGTAAAATTAACAAAATATAAGTTGAACTATATATATAAATAATCGGAATAAAAAAATTGAATTCATGAAAATAGATTTTCCTCCAACTATCAATAAACTTTGAAGTTTGAACTTTCTAAATCACACGTAAAGCTTTAATCACTATTGCCTCCTACTAATACTTATTCACGTTAAGAAACTTTATGTCATTATTAATGAAAAATGAATAGATTAAGATGATATAAATTTGTTAAAAATATACTTCTTAAAAGAATAACTCTATTTTATTTTTAGTTTGTTTCAAAATGAATGATTCCTTTTCTTTTTTGGCAATACTTTACTTTTCACTTTTCACTTTTCACGTGACATGTTAAGATCACAAGATTAAAGAATATTTTGATACATTTGACATAATTTTAATTTAGAACCACACTATTAAAAAAAATTATATTTTTTTAAAACTTAGTTTTAAGCTAAATTAAATCATCCTTTTTTAAATGAAATGAGTAAATAATAGTAGTAGTAAAAAAGACTAGGAGATTTGGGTCCATGGAAGGGATCTTTTAATTCTTCATCTCTCTCTTTTATTTAAAAAAAAAAGAAAAAAAAACTTTTATTGATTTTAAATAAAAATCTGTGAGGAGACAGAAAATAGGGATCTTCAAAAGCACTTGTGTAAACTTGAAGTTACCGCTATTTACCTCATCATATGGCACGTATACCCAAGGTGGTGAAATTCGAAAAAAGAAAAAATATAAACTACAACAAGGTGCATGGTATAGTAATCTTTATTTAAAATATATTTTAAAGAGAGACTCGATAACATTTCATCATTAATAACAATATATTTGATACTTCGATAACTTTCATACAAAATCTATTTTAAAACTTTAATTTAATTTTATACGCCCTAAATCTCATATTAATTAAATATTTGAGGTATTTTTTATTTTTCAAATTAATTTAATTATTTAATTTTCAGGATTATTTTAAAAATATTTTTTCAATTTTATCTTTTATTTGGACTTACAATGTGATGAATTTAATACATTAGACAATATTTAATACGAATAAAAATATAAAATTATATTCAATTCATATTTTAATCTACTTTTTAGAAAAAATTTAATTAATACGAAATGAAGAAAGTAGTTTCATTTAGTTTTTTAACAACTGCATTAGTATTGTCTGCTTCTACAACTCATATAATATAAAAACGATTTAATCTTATATATTATATACTGAAAACTTTACAATATACTGTAAAGTGGAAAACAGGGAGGTGCCTAAGTTGATTTGGACGGCTATCAAACAAACAAACAAAAATCTTTAAAATAAATAATTATGTTATATTTGATTTAAGAATATACAAGGTAATATTTTAAATGAAAAACAAATAAATTAATCCAATTTCAACACATATAATCAATTATGAGATGAGACATAAAAAGAATAGTTTGTAGCAAGTTGGGAGATAGAAATGTTGGGTACTAGTTTCTTACGATAAATATGTTTTTTATTAAGAAAAGGTTTTGAATCGATTATTATTTTTCTTATATGAAAATGTTTAAAATTTTATAAATAGATTATTGTTTTTTGTAGTTTAATCAGCATTTACAATGTAACTTTAAAAGAGCTTTGTGGAAACAAATTTGATACGCTTCACTTGTGTGAATTTTTCATGTATTTCGAGTGAATTGGTTAAGGTTATTTCTCTCTATATTTTGTATTATCATATTTTATATAGTGGATTGCTCATTTCCTTATGGACGTAGATCCATTGATCGAACCACGTTAAATCTGGATATATTTTCGTGAATTTTCTGTTCCATTGTTTTTCTAACTCATGGTCTTTCGAGTTTTGCTTTGTTATATTCATTAAACTTGCTTATTTTGGTCCTAACAAAAAAGAGATGCGAAAATAAAGGAACAAAGAAAATTAGAGTTAAAAATCGTCTTTAATATGAAATATGTTATTTTTAATGTAAATTTGATATAATCGAGTTTCAATGTAAGTATCATATAAATTTAAAATTAATAATAAATATATAAAAAAAAAATTAGAAAATAAAAAGTGAAGGAGCATGGGTACTAGATTTTCGGGCCACATGTGCACGTGTCGGATTCTTATGCTCCCTATGATGCCCTGCTTTCAAGTTATGCTTTTCATTTTATTATTTTCATTTATTTCTATATCTGGTTTTATTTTATTTATTTATTTTTAAAAGAAAATATTTAAGTTTTATCCTTCATTAATAATAATAATGATAAAATATATCCTTGTCGTTATTAAAATAGTTAAATTACTCTGATTGATAAAAAAATAAAGAAGTCGGATTTATCTTAAGCTATGTAGAATATCTATATTTGAGTTTAAATTTTATGAATAATTTAAATTTAATTATTACTTTTTAGTTATCGTCTTTTTAAATCAATCACTATTATAACAATGGATCAAAAAATACCATTCATCGTTACTTTATTAACACTTCTTTCCCACAATACTAACAAAAAGAATATACAAAGTAATTCTTCATAAGATAAGAATTGTTCGAAAAACTTATAACAATTTCTTTAACTACTGCGATATGTTTTGATATATTTAATATTTTTAAAAATAATTTTAATTGACGAATGATTAAAAAGTAATAAAAAATTAAGTAGACTATCGAAATTGAATTACGTATTGTGATTCTTCACATGAATGATTTATTGTACGATAAATACTATGTCAAAATTTAATCTTTTTTGTATGGCATCCAATGATATCAAAACTTTAATGTTTCATTTTTCTTAGTATAGTAAATTATCAAATTATTACTAATTTCTAGAATTAGTGATCTTCTTGCTAATTGTGACTGTGAGACAAATGCAAATTATTTTTTTCACTAAATTAATGTTTTGCCCATTTTGCACGATAATAGTTTCATAGGGAACACAACAGAATGGAATGAATGAAAGAAAAGAAAAAACATTTACTATTAAAATAAGAGGAAAAAATTTCTTTGGATCCGTATATTTAATTTTTACCATTTCACCTTAAATATAGTAAACAATTAATTAATTATTTGAATTTTCAATATATTATGCTCGTGAGGATTTGATTTTCTACCCAGTAAACCCTCCTCAATTTATTTATTTTATTTTATTAAAAAAATAATAATTTAGGTATCCTAAAGTCGTGTTTTTTCACGTAATATTTTGGTCCATTTTGATAGTCATCATTTAATAAGCCTATATAGAGTCTTTGAATTTGAGAAAACAATACATACATATTATATTAGATTGAAATTGTTATCAAATATAATATCTTTCAACAATCGATATATATATATATATATATATATATATATATATATATATATATATATATATATATATATATATTGGTAAAATGTTGGGATTCATCCATCCTTTGTTAAAATCTTTTGCGTTGAGAGCCTTATGAGTTGTGATAATTAATAAGTATTGACTTTATTTCAAAGATTTTATATGATGCGGATTTAAATCAGTCTTAATAGAATTGGATATCATCATATGGTTAATTGAAAGGATTTTTTAGATAAGATTAATATTCTTTTTATCCTAATTTCATATGAAAATTTTCATTTCTCTCCGTATTAAAACTATAGAATATTGAATAATATTTTGGAATGTACTTTTTTTTAGCATGAGAAGAATTGCATGGTATTTCAAAAAACTATTTTCAAGTGTTTTAATTTTAAAATATTAATTCAATTTAATTCTATAAAAAATAGTCGAATATAATTAGTTAAAGTGCCTATTTGTGCACTATGAAAGTTTGAGGTCAAAGTTAAAATTTGAAGCCAAATTAGGGTTCAATTTGAATAATATTTTGGAATGTACTTTTTTTTAGCATGAGAAGAATTGCATGGTATTTTAAAAAAACTATTTTCAAGTTTTTTAATTTTAAAATATTAATTCAATTTAATTCTATAAAAAATAGTCGAATATAATTAGCTCTTGATGACGAGAGAAAAATGTTATGTAAATACATACAGAGGGAGTAATGAATAATTTGATAGTAAATTTGTATAGTCTTAGTCTTCAATTAATTAAGGACAAGAAATGAAGTATATGTGATTTTTTCCATATTAAAAAGACAATAAGGAAAAGACAGAAATGATTTGTAAGTATTTTAAACTGACATTGAGAAAAGACAAAAATAATAAACTGTTAATTAGTTTTTTATTCTTTAACTTGAGATTTCGAATTTAAATCATAAAATAAAGCTGCTTTGATATAAAAATATTTTTATCTCAAAAAATAATTTTTTTTGATATTAATTAAAATTAATCAAATTTTAAACGAATAACGTCAAAAAATCCGAAAAAGAAATGAGGAAGGTTCTAAGAAATTTTTCTTACTCCTTCCTAGCCTTTGAAGCGTTCCATTCAAAGGATTTCAATCATTCCCTACTATTATCTTTTGAGTTTTTCAGACATTAAAAAAAAAAAAAAATACATCGAACAACTTAATCGTAAGAGTGTTTATCTAAATCATTTTACTTCATTTTTTCTTTAGCACCTTTCTTAATTAACACTTTACAAATTAAACAAGTAAAGCTACATTTTAATAAATAATGATTGACTTTTTCTTATAATAAGTCAATTAATTTAAATTAATTCCCGTCAGACAAAAAAGACTACTATCTTTCTCTTCCTATTACTAAAAAAAATGCATTTTGTATTTTGACATGCCTTTTTAGATTTTAAATTCAAGATTTTTTTAAGTGTTTTAAAACGGAACTTTATACATTTCTCAAATCATTTTTATATATAATATTCTTATTGGAATTAATAATTAGTAATTCTTTCATCATGATTCATAATGGGTGTCTTGACAAAACGAATTTTGGATGTATACAAATTGTAACGGATGTAATTAAAACCATATTATAGAAAGTTGTTCGTTGGCTGTTTTATCCTAATTAAGTCATTATATTTAAGCATGATTTTTATATTAATCTGATAAGTTAAGCTTTTTCTTATTAATAGTATGCTTTCTTTGAACCAACATTATAATAAGTTTAAGGGTCATTATTTTCAGGTTTCTAAATAGTCATGCTTAATTGTTTAAATATTATGGAAATCATATCAACTAGTACAAATTAAGCATGTTATTATTATTTATTAGTATGTTTTTGTTGAATTGTTATTATAATAAATTAACTGATAGTGATTTTTATTATTTACAATAGAAATAATCTAAAAACACCAATATGTTAAAAACGTTTATTTTTTTTAAAACGTAATAGTTTGAGTATATCATTTGGAAGTGAGTTATTTGTAGGTAAATTATTCACATAAAATTAGTATAATATTTAATTTATAACTTAAAAATTCACATAATAATTTTTTAAAATTTAAATTTATATAATTTTTCACGTATCAATTTTATTACTAATATTTACATAACTCTATCGATCCCACTAATTCGTTAATTTATGATTGTTGAGTCGGCAAAAGGTAGACGTGTACTCAAATTTATTCTATATTTTGGAAAGTCTATTCTTGAAGGAGATTTTTATTTCTATTTTAACAACTTTGTTTTGGATGTTTGTTAAGCCGTTGTATTGTATATTATTAGCTTAAAATTATTTATTTTGATTATTATTTAATTTTTATTATATTATATTGTTAATTTTTTTTATAACGTTAGAAAGTTTAATTTTGTATGATGATTATTTATTTACTCTTTTAATAATTTTATTTTGTCTTTATCATACTTTTTCATAGCAGCTCTATCATGTGTTCTACTTTCCTCGAAAGTATATATTTTCATAGCAGCTCTATCATGTGTTTTACTTTTTCCGAAAGTTTATCATTCAAATAAAAATAGATAACATTATAACAATATATTTTTCTAGAAGTTATAACTATTAATATTGTATATAGTAGAATAGTATAATTATGAAATAATACATAATAACTGTGCGATAGAAGCACAGTACAATTATTAAAGCATTTTTTTTTTGTATATTATTGGTTAGGTAAAAATTCTCTTTAATAGTGTCATTATAAATTTGTGAAAAAAAGGCAAAAAAGAAAATAAATTATAATAAATGGTATGAAAAAATAGGAAAAATCCAGCAGCTGGAAAATATTTGAGACAAGACAGATGATTACAAAGTGGCATTTAAAAACCCCTTATTAGACTTCTTCATTTCTCCATCTTCCATATTGATCTTCCCCCCTTCTCCGTTCACCCCACCGCCGTACTCCGCCGTCTAACGCCGCCGCCACTAGTAAAAAACCCACCGTTTTTCCCCCCTCTATTTTCTGCATCAATGGTGTTAGTGGGAAAATTACCATTTTGCCACTTCCCTTAATCTCCTTGTTTTCAGCATATTATAGAGTTTCCTACTTTCCCCAAAACTCTATTTATATTATATTACCATAAAAACTCAATTTTTATTACTTACCAAAAACTTTTTTTTTCTCTCAAACTTCAAGAATATTCTTTTGGTTTCATTTTTAAAGCTATTTTCAGGTCTTTCTTCAAAACCCCACATCCATTTTACTTTTTTTTTTTTTTGGTTTATACAACACATCCTCTGTATAGATACATGTAAAATACAATCTGGGTGTTGTGAATTTGCTTTGAATTTTCAAATGTGGATTGATCTTTAGTTCAATTGAAAAAATTGGGTTGGGGTGGATCAAAATGCGTGTAAGGGAAATGCATCCACTCTGTTGTATAACATTAGAGACACCGGAGATCGGAGACCAGTCGCCGGAGCCGACGTTGTTACGGACTGGCTCTGCTGTTGTTTACTCTGGATCTGACATCAATGCTGGAGGATCCGATGTTGGTGGAGTCGCCGGAATCTTGTACAAGTGGACTAATTATCATAAAGGGTGGAGATCCCGATGGTTTACTCTCCGGAACGGGATACTTTCTTATTCCAAGAATCGCCGGCCAGACCATCTAGACGGAGATGACATCAAGCTCATCGGGAAACTCCCTGACAGTAACCCCAGTCGCCGGAAACATGGGAAATCCGTCGGCATTGTTCATCTTAAGGTACAAAAGGGGAAAAATGGTGTTTTGGGGTTTGGGGTTTTTAGTGTAAAGATTAAAACTTACTTCAATCGGCAAAATCTTGAATTTTTAGATATCTGAGCCAATTTGATCGATTTTTTTTTTCTTGAATTGTCCGATGGTTAATGAATTGGTTTTAGTCATAGTTGTAAGTTTTTACAGTGCTATTTGACTGGTTGTTAATCCATAGTGGGTCACATCAGCAGGTGAAAGAAAATGGGAGAGAGTTATAGGCCAAAATAAGGCTAAAAGACTCTTCTTTTTCTAGTAGGCCTACGTTTATGGTAAAAAACTATGACAAACATGGTCACTTTTTGAGGTTTTTTTTGTTGTTTCTTCCTTGAAAAGTCAGAACTTTTTTCTTCATGTTTGTCATAGAATTAACTTGGAAGTGATCCATTTGTCATCTTCCTTAATGAGTTTTCTTTCTTTGCTGTTACAACATGAATGGTTGTGGGAAAGTGGGGTTGAAAGTTATGTTATTTTCTTCATTAAAAATATTAGTTGTAATAGTAGCAAATAACCAAAAGAATAGTGAATTCTCTTTCTATCTCTAAATAACTTATGTGTACTACTTGTAGTTATCATGACTTGAGAGTTCATTGAAAACTTCATTATTTTAAAGAGAGAATAAGGAGAACTTGGGAAGGATATTCTTCTTCTACAATTGCTGGTTAAATTATGACCTCACTTTTATTCTATGTTGTAGAACTTGGCTTCTTTGGTGTGTTGATCTGTCAGCTCTCATGATATCTTGGCTTCTTTGGTGTCTTGATGTATCTTTATCTTATATCAATATGTTTTGCTAAAATGACTAGCAGTGGCCTCTTTCCTTTCATTGCCTGGATATTTTGATCTATATTTGGAGCAAGAGAAATTGATAGTACAATGAGTTTGTCGTTTGGTTTGCTACGCTACGACACAAGTCATTTCTTCGACCTTTCAGTTCGTAGTTATCGTTTTTCTCCCTCTAGAATGCCTTGACATACTTTTTATAGTATCTTGTCATGATTTCTTCAATCCGTTATTTCTTTTCCTGATCTACCTTGATTTTCCTTTATTGCGCCGAGAGTTTGTCGGAAACAACCTCTCTACCTCCCAAGGTAGGGTAAGGTTTGCATACTCTCTATCCTCCTCAAACCCTACTTGTGGGGTTACACCGGGTATTTTGTTATCGTTGATTGAAGATATTAGAGGGAAAACACTTCCTATCGAATTGAGGAAAATGACTTCCTCCACTTGTTGGCATAAGTCATTTTCCATAAAAGTTACTTGATTTTTAACTTTGTTGCACTTGCTCTAATCACAATTGTTAATGTTCAACACAAAAAAGTTTCACCATTGCACTCTCTGATTTAGTAATAGCATTATTTTCTATGGCAATCCTTGTTCTTTGCAAAAATATTTTTCACTCAACAACCAAACATTTCCAACTTTTCTTTTTTCATGGAAAATGATTTCCGCCGTACTAAACACATCCAATGTAAAAATTCCTTTTAATAATTAACCTTGAGATGATTGTGTGGATTTCTTACAGGTGTCATCATTCCGCGAGAGCAGGTCTGATAGTAGGCGATTTTACATATTTACAGCTACCAAGTCTCTTCATTTGAGGACACATTCAAAGAAAGAACGGGCTGCATGGATAGAAGCTTTGATATCAACAAGAAATCTTTTTCAGTTGAGACCTTTGAATGATAATCTCAACCTTTTGCAAAATGATGTATCTATATCTACGGAAAGATTGAAAAACCGGTTGCTTGAAGATGGCATTGGTGAGGGACTTGTCCAGGACTGTGAGAAGATCATGCTATCGGAGTTCTCAGAAATAAAAGGACAACTCAAAAGTCTTTGTGAGGAGCGCTCCAATTTGCTGGACACGTTGAGACAGTTGGAGGTAACTTTATTTTATTTCCTCATATTTTACACGTGGAAATGAATGGAACCATACATGCAAATCAAGGAGTATAGCTTAATGCATTTGATTCGATTTTATGGGAATATCCAGTTCTCTAAAAACCTTTGGATTTGAATCTGCGACCAAACGTTCTGAAACTATCTGAAGTAACATAGAAGTTTGATTTTCCAGTGATTTTGGCTCAAGCTAAGTTAATGTTATGAGAAAGTCCATTGTGCATTATCTTGGTAATATGCTTTCCGGATCATCTTAGAATAAGATCCATAATGACTTAGATTATAATGTTTATAATTCTCTGGTCATATTGGCAACAAAGGTTTCAAAACACATTGTTGTTGTGACTTTTAACTATAGTTGTGATACATTTTGTTTCCTCTATGGCACTAATAAGGTTTTTGTGTCCTCTCAATATGAATGCTGATTGCACCTAACGAGTTGCTCCGACTCATTGTGAATGACAATAACAATTATGCTTCAATCCCAGTCAAGTTTGGTTGTCTTCATGAATTCTCACTGATCATGTTGTTGAATTTAATTTCACTTTAGATCATCAATTATATTACTAAATATAAACAGCAAGTACAAGAAAATATTTATATTATGCACTAGCATATAAAATTCTGATAGGATTAGAGAACTTCTAGAAAATATGAGACCTAAAGTAAACGTCCAAACGTATTGATATGACTAACAATTAAAATATATTCCCAAATGATTGGTATTGCCTATAGAAATATAATCTTCTGTTCTTCCATTGTATCCTATTTTTCACTAGGTACTTCAAAGAAATTCTGGATCTTTTGAGATAACTTTTTTCCATTTGGTGTTAGGTCTACCTTGTTACCTTTTAATACATTCATTCACCTAGGCTTAACTCCTACATACAGGTGCATCTGTAGGTTAATGAAGGATATGACCAAATCATTTTAAGGGATCTCTTATTTTTTCATTGAAGCGTGCTACTTGCACCTTTTGCTGAACATTATTAATCCTGTCTAATCGTGTATGACTTCAAATCTATCTTAGCATCTACATCTCCGTCACACTCATCTTTTGGATGTGTTGGACTTAAACAACCCAAATTCACTTCCATATAACATTGCTGGTCTTACAGGAGTAACCGGTTTGCAGAACTTGCCTTTTAAACAGTCCCTTTATTACAGAACATCTTGTAGCAATTCTCCATTTCAGCCATCATATTTCGATTTTCTGTTAACATAAAACATCTTATATCTATAGCGACCTGCTCACTGCTTCAGAAGAAATTTGAAGGACTGTTGCAGATCCTCTTTTAATAATTGACAACCAGTGTTCTTTTTTTGGGGGAAAAAAGAAAGAGAAGAAAATTGACTGGCATTTTACCAATGTAATGTCAATCATATATAAGTTCAACACACAGTCATCTAAAACTAAAAGAGTCGGGTTGTATGACTTATTTTAGGCACCAGGCAGGTGTATTCTCTAAGCAGGTGTTCTTGACCTTTTTCATAGCCTCTCTGTCTTTTCATGAGCTTTCTGCACATATATCCATAAAACTTCATCTGTTATGCAATTCTTTATTTTAAAACTTATGAAAGATTTCAGTGAGGTTGCATTGCAGGATGCAATAGTTTGGTTGGTCATATCACTGAATTTGTTTATCTCCCCAAACTTCTATTTAAGTTGAATACATGAAGAATTGTTTCTGGACCTGTGATCCATATAAATTTTGATGCAGTCATGTTACATGAGTAAACTAACTTTGTTTCGATGATTGCATATTTTTGTAAAAATGAGCTTCATTATCTCTAAATTGCATAAGTTTTTACTTCTGAAGGCAGCTAATATTGAAGGTGAAGCCTCCGGGGTTCATGATGGTGAATTCCAACTGATGAAGCAATTCTCCAGTTTAGGACGTGGCAAGTATAGTGGTATGTTATACATATGCTTTCATCTACTTCTACCTGTACAAGTACAGTTAAGTAAGTAAAACCACACAAACAAAATAATCTTTCCTTTAAAAGTTTCTTCAACTTTTGACAAATCATTGCACATTATGATTTAGATGAACTAATTTGTATGAGTGCAAAGTTTTTGAGGTTATCTTCCACTAATTTTCCTCTCCCAAAGCATATTGCAGAGAAATACTAGTTGTTCTGCTAATATTTTTGATTTACGGCCTCATTATCAGCTCTATTTCACTTCATTATGCTGACTTCGTAGTAGTTATAAAGAGATAGGATGCAGCAAATTGTTTGCTCCTGACTGTCACTATTTCTCATGCTTGTGATGTGCTGGAGTTCTGCCACACATCATTAAAATAGTTTCAGTTGCTGTATACACCTCACATCATATGTTTAAGATGCTGAACTTATCTTGTATATTAATAGAACTGGAATATCATTTGACCTCATACATTTCATATCAGAATATAGTACAACTGAATCGTCTGATGATATTGAGAAACAAGAGCTTGATGAAGCATCAGATGAAGAGGAAGCCAACTATCTTGACGCAAATGAATGCTTTTCTGAACATCATACATCTGGTGGGTCAGTAGTTGGGGACAACATGGAAAACAATACCATTAATGCATCTGCACAAGCACAGGTTGTACGCAGAACAAAGCTTCCAGATCCAGTTGAAAAAGAGAAAGGGGTTAGTCTTTGGGCTATGATCAAAGACAATGTTGGGAAAGATCTAACAAGAGTTTGCCTGCCAGTGTATTTCAATGAGCCAATTTCCTCCCTACAGAAGTGCTTTGAAGATTTAGAGTACTCAAATCTTTTAGATAGAGCATATGAACATGGAAAATCGGTACGATCTTTAATACTCTTTCACCTCTTGTTACTACAAGAACATGACTAGGCATTTGTGTTTACGTTCTTGCTTTCTACTCTAGAAGGTGCTTATCAGGCTCTTCTAAATTAACGACTACATGAAGTTGATATTGCTTGAATACTATTTAGATATTTTGTTACTCGCCACATCTCTCATTTAAGTAGTAATTACATTTGAGTTTTTCTATTAAATAAATGTTTAGGTATTGGGAGGCGAAGAAAAGGTCTATATCTACTCTCTCCCTTTTAATCATTCTATCAAAAGAAAAAAAGAAAGAAAAGGAAATGTAATTAGTGAATCTTCTTTTGTTGGGGGCAGTACTGGTTGTATACTTCTGGCCTGCAAAGATGCCAATTCTTAATTGCTAGGTATAAATTTGCTTGTTAGAACACACCTTTTTTTGGAATAATTGTTTCAGAACACAAATTATAATCTTTTGTTTTGATGAGCAAAACAAGTCATAATCTTATTTAGATAATATAATAGTCCACGCATGACAGCTATGGTTCAAAACTCGATATTGCATGTATGAGCCGAATTTATAACTTTGTACGTTGTGCTAAAGCATAACTGTTGCTTTTATTGCTGTCCTGCTTTCACCCTAAAGGTTTATATAAACTTGCTTTCTCTCCATTGGAGCAGGCTTCTTTATTAGCAAGTTTTTTTCCAATTATATTTACACGATGTAGAGCAATTCTTGGTTAGATGTTTGGCATTATGTTGATAATAATTTGAATTGTCTTGCTCTTCCAGGGGAACAGTCTTTTAAGAATTCTAAATGTTGCTGCTTTTGCTGTGTCTGGTTATGCTTCAACTGAAGGCCGAAATTGTAAACCTTTCAATCCTTTGCTGGGAGAAACCTATGAAGCTGATTTTCCTGAAAAAGGAATCCGCTTTTTCTCGGAGAAGGTATTTTATGGAGAATATATCTTTCTGTTATACATTGTATTTTCTAGAAATACTAGGTTTATATCTGTGCATGCAACTTTCCCTTGCAGTACTATTTTGTCAGCAAAACTTAGGTTGACTTCAAACAATTCGTAGGCTTCTTCATATTACATTAAGAATTAGCAAATATTGGATGTACACATACCAGATCTTACACCACCTATATGATTATGTTTCCAGAAGAGTCTGAGCAACATAGAACTGAATTTATTTGCTTTTTGTAGTAGTGTCTTAAAGGTTGGGCATAGCATGATGTGAGATTGAAGGGTATGCCATATTTTAAACACGTTTGGTGGTCACGTCACTCCATTGCAGTTTGTTTACCGTGTTAAGTTTCTATGAAATTGAGATTTACCTTTTTCAGTTTGTCTTCTTAAGTAATTCAGGGAGCTTATTCTGTGGAAAGTTTATGATAAAAGAGACAAACATTGTATACGAGAACACAACAAAAGAAAACATCTTATATTTTCTTTTGCAACCGAAGTGATTTACTATGAAAAATCAGTAGGCGCACTTGGTAGTTTAACTTACTGAAGAAAGAATTTGAATTTTTATTTGAAACACGGGAAGTTGAACCTGAAATTTCTTTCCTAAGTCTCTGATGCAATGAGTTGATATGTATGATAGTAATTAGCCAATTCTTGAAACAGGTTAGTCACCACCCAACACTTATTGCCTGTCACTGTGAAGGTAGAGGATGGAAATTCTGGGCTGACAGTAATCTTAAGTCAAAATTTTGGGGGAGATCAATTCAAGTCGATCCTGTTGGAACACTTACATTAGAATTCGACGATGGAGAGATCTTCCAGTGGAGCAAGGTAGGCAGAACATCATGCTGATCATTGAGCAGTTTACAAGATAGCTTGGTTTCTATTGAAGTTCTTGTTTTGTTTGCCTAATTCAAGACATTAATATCCTCAGGTCACGACAAGTATCTACAATCTTATTCTTGGTAAGATATACTGTGATCATCATGGGACAATGCATATACGTGGCAATCGTCAGTACTCATGCAAGCTCAAGTACAAAGAGCCATCCATTATCGAGCGTAATCCTCATCAGGTAAATGAGAAGAAATCCTGTAATTAGTTTAATAATGTCTTATTTTTGGCTACTCTCCCTACATACTTTTTTGTCTATACATTTAAACTCTGCTGTGCTATTGGCCGGATAATTAATACTAAACTCTACAGGTTCATGGATTTGTTGAAGATGTCTCTGGGAAGAAAGTTGCTACTTTATTTGGGAAGTGGAACGAGAGCATGTACTATATCAATGGAGAATGGGCCAGCAAGCCAAAGGATTCATCTATTTTATCTTTATTGTGGACAAGGAATAATCCACCTCCAAATCTCACTCGATACAACTTGTCTTCATTTGCTATTACACTGAATGAGTTGACACCCGGACTTAAGGTACAACAGCGTGTTAATGAAACTTCATGTGAAAGATCAATTTCCTCTTTTATGTTCAGCTAATTGTCGTTTATACCCTGTCTAATCTGCGTGTTTAATCTTGAATAAAGGAGATGCTCCCACCTACAGATTCAAGACTCAGACCTGATCAGCGACATCTGGAGAATGGGGAATACGACAAGGCAAATGCAGAGAAGTTGCGATTAGAGACACGGCAGAGAATGGTATGTCTGCTTCCACTCGAGCCTTCCTCATTTTCTTCTGTGTACACGTTCTTTTTTTTTTACTGTTTATTGTTCTTATTTAGTCCGCCAAATTGTTTTCAATCTGAAAATTCAAACTTCTTGTGTGTCTGGTCATCTCGTTGGGTTTGTCACTGTTACGAGTGAAACCACAAATATGTGTCCTGTGGCCCTGTAATCCTCTCAAGTTCCTAAAACAAAGAATCTCTATTTTTTTGGGTCTAAACAAAGAACTTTCTCTTTCCTTACAGTCCAGGAAATTACAAGAGAATGGATGGAAACCTCGATGGTTTCAAAGAGAAGGTGAAGATGGGACTTTCCGGTATATGGGTGGCTACTGGGAGGCAAGGGAGACGGCTACTTGGGAAGGCTGCCCAAATATTTTTGGCGAAATTGATCAAGATCTCCTCAACTCCTTTGAAGGATCCTGATGCTTTAGCACGTATATAAGGTACGACAAACTACTTTTCTACTTAAATCATGTGCTTTTAACACTTCCATTTCCTAGGTATTTAGAAAACAACTCAATGGCTACGTGATCAACTCGTGCCTTGACAAGGCTCCACTTCTAGTTATTCATTACCTCTTTAAACACTGTCATCTTGACAAATTTCTCCCCCGACACATACTTGTCAGATTCATATCATGTTTTGCTGTAACCTCATTTATCTTTGTTCCCATCTTATGAACACATTTAGCTAAATACCAAATCACACCTTCAAAAGTTTCCTCTCTGCCTCGGTACTATAGTTAAACCGGAGACCTAATTTTCACAATCTTTGTACAGGGATATCAAAAGGCAATGTGGTACATTTTTCATGGACCTGAAAATTTGTAGATTAAAGACAACACCTTGAGCAGAGTATTATCGGTAAATTCTATAGACGGATGGAGTATGTGGTCAGTCCGCGACTGCCCAATTTTTTTAGTTGTTTAAAGTTTGTTCTCAGAGGTTGATAAAAGTCAATCCTGAAGGCTTTTTTTCAGCATATAGAGACAATCATGCAAAGTGTCAACGAATCGACGAACAATGGAAGCAAAAAAACTAGAGGAGGTTCCTTACTAGATCTATGCATCAAGCTGCTTTGATCAGGCTTCTATTTTGTGTTGAAATTGATCTCAATTTCATTTTGCTTTCATTTTCTTTGGCTAGGGATTAGTTTAGGTTACTATTATTATTATTATTTGTACTCTTTATGTTGAAAATAAAAAATAGCAACAAAAAAAAATGTGGATGTATTAAAGAAGTAAACTGAGCATTGTAAAAACGTAATGTAGATTAGTGCTACACATTTTGAGATATACACAAAAGAACTAGATTCCTGGATTCTCATTTACCCAAAATTATGAGTTTTTTCTGAAGTCTTTTAGTTATTTTTCCTTTCGAAAATTGTTAGATATTCAATGGTGAATAAAGGATTAGATATAGGGTCAATTTGTCTCCAAGGGAACGTAGTGTTTACGGAGACAAATCCAGGATTTGAATATTATGAGGTTGGAGTATCATATCTTAGCACAACGTAGATTGTTTTACTGGATGAAGTAGTACGGATCCAGGGTTTGAATATTATGGGGTTGGAGTATCATATCTTAGCACAACGTACATTGTTTTACTGGATGAAGTAGTACGAATCCAGGGTTTGAATATTATGGGGTTCGTGTTCGATATTTTAGCACAAACATAGATTGTTTTATTGAGTGGACTCATAAGTAGTCAAATTATTTCAAATTTAATTGTTTTATTGAGTGGACTCATAAGTAGTCAAATTATTTCAAATTTAATTACTTTTTTAGTTGGTATACATAGATTATGCAATATACATGAATTTGGTTATTTTTTAATTAACTATTTGGGTTAAATTTGGTATTCCCTTTACCAGAATGGTGTGTGAGAGCTACTTGGTTATATGTGCTCATTTTTGGTATTTCCCTTACAAGACCCATTTAAACAATACTTCGAAAATCAAGTTAACTTACAGTATGTTTTTTATATTATGCACTTGAATACGTTTTTATATTATATATACTTTAAACATATGATATAATGTTTTTTACTAGACACTTACCATTCAGATTTTTGAAAAAGCTTTCTACGTTTCTATTCATATTTTGAAGCGTCCATTATAATTTATAAGTAGATAATTTAAGAAAAAACACTTTATATAGGTCATTTTTTTGTAGTTATACACATTAGTTTTAATAAGTTGTAAAATCTCAGGCTTATTCCATTTGATGTTTATGTATATAAATAAAGGAGATGACATAACATGTGCGATTAATTTATTAACGCAACCGCCAACATATGCTTGATAAAAAAAGAGAAATTTTTACATATAGTCACTTAAAAATAGCTAAGGTCTCCTAGTACAAAATTGGGTGACGTGGCCTAAACGGAGACTTGGGCTGTTGGGCTCCTAAAGTAGAATGGATAATGGGCTGGTATCGTTAAAGCCCAAAGAGTGCCTGCTTTAATTAACGTTGAGATGAATAAGTGGACAATAATATCACTTTGAAGTTAGAAGATCAAATATGAATAATTACTAAAAGGAAAAACTACCTAATTAATAACTTAATATCATAGGGTAGCTATGCCCCTGATCACTAATCAATAACTTAATATCATATTTCAAGTCAGATACACCTATGTACATATATTTTGCTAGAAGATATAGCGAGATATATAGGGAGAAAGGTGAACAAGAGAGAGAGCCGAGCGAGATAGGACAAAACATGTGATATAGTTTGTGTATTCTATATACATGTAAATCACACTAGATACATGTATTTGGAATATAATATACTTTAGAGATACATTCTGATATACAAATATACAAGGGAGAGAGAGGCAAGCAAGAGTCAGATACATGTGAATCCAATATATCTGAAACAATTTATTCCATAAAGATAAAGATATACACGTAGAAGTATTAAATTTTTAAAAATTAAAATTAAAAGGACAAATATATCCCGAACTATCGTAAATGGTATGCAGACACCATGCATCATACTTTTGGGACATAAGTGCTCCTTCCATCCAAAAACTAGAGCATATATACCTTTTATAATAATGGACATACACGTGTCATAATCTTATCCACCTTCCCGACATCGGATCGATGGATAAGATTGCGCCACGTGACCCTATTTAATCTTCCGTTAAAGTGAAGGGCGTATACGCTCTAGTTTTTAGACGGCAGGGGAACCAATATCCTGAAAATATGACGGAGGATATATCTGCATACCATCTACGATAGTTCGACATATATTTATCCTTTTTCCCAAAATAAATAAAACTTGAAGTCGTCAAACTTAAGTATCTAATATAGATGTTGATACTTATATATTCGTTGCATAGGTATCTTCTCCCCTCTTTGAGACAATATATAACTCTGCAACATAACCTGACAACACTTAATTGTTAATGATTTCTGGATCAATGGTGTATTTATTAAACAAATATGTGTTTATATATGAAAATACTGGATCTTATGTTATAAAAAAAATAAAGTATATAATTCAGTGAAAATATAGAAAAGTTATGTTGGGGAGTGAGGGGACCGCCAAGTAATAAAAGAGAAATATATACGTAGTGTCTTATTAGAGCCCCTAGAATTTGCTTCCCACAGTATAGGAAACTGGTAAAGTAAAATAAAATAAAATATTACAAACAGTGTTGCCAATTTTACAAACAAGACAACATGTTCCTGGCTGTATTTTTGCTCAAGCTGATATATATCAATATTTATTTTAAAGTCTCGATTGATTGTTTATATTGCATAATACTTGTTAAAAAAGAAAGTGTTTTTATCAGTATCTTTTTAATTTTTTAAACTCAAATTCGAGACTTTTCTTTCTAGTTAAGAATGGGAAAAGTTCTATTTTATCATCCACCACAACCTTAGATGGGATCATCAAGACTTACCGCAATTTAAGTTTTTTTTTTTACAAGAAAGCATTTGGTGTTCAGAATTTATACTGATCGTAATTAATTTGGTTGAGACTCTGTGTTAGGTGAGTGTAGTAACAATATATATATATATATATATATATATATATATTATACTTCTAGCTAAAAGTTTTTCATTATTAAGGCTCGAATCTGATATATTATCAATCCAACTTCTTTTAATAAAACAAATCATTTTTTTTGTGTGGTTTGATTGAGTTTCTGATCCATTACAACAGGCAACAGCTACTGATTGTAAGACAAATATCATGAGTTTGAAACATGTGATTGTGTTGTCATAATATCTGGATTTTTAGTTTAGAGAAAATGATTTTAGTATAAGGTCCTAATTTAATTATTGAAAATGGATAGATCATTGGTCCACCTTTTTTTTTTTTTGATAAAATTATCATACGCATGTCCTAAAAAATGCCAAGGTTTGATGTAACTCACTAATATAAAGTTTACTATTTTAGTGTTGATATTTATTTTGAAACTACTATTTCACTATTTGGGATAATACATATTACTAGTACTTGTATTTATTTTTTCGTATTTTCTTATTTATTTTTGAAAATATTTTCGTATTTTCTTTCAAATTTATATAACAAATCAAAGAGATGAAGTATACTCAATTCAATTGATTTATTTATTTTTCTTTTTTTTTGTTTCTTTTTTTTGAACAATTATTTAATTTAAACTTTTTATATGACGTTAAAAATTATTTAAAAAGAGACTGGCCGTGTGTGGCGTGACCACACTATGAGGTCCGTCTCATGGACATGCCTAGGACTTTTTTTGTACTCATTTGAATATGATAGTTGTATTTTGATATTAAGTTTGTAAATTATATTTTTTTTATTTGAGTTTACATACTAGTTTTTAGATATTTATTTCATGATAGATATGTGATGGTAACGTTTGTTGAATAAATTTGATGAATTAGAATCTGTCTCTAAGGTTAATTAATTGTTTTAAGTTTATTGTTTGATTTTGATAAATGATATGTATACTTTGTCAAAAGATATTTATAATAAGAAAAAATTCGTGATCAATAGAGATTCATGTCAAAAGATAACTCTAGCTCTCTTCAAGTTTGAAGTCAAGTACCCATCCTCGTTAATTTTTACCGCTTTATTATTTATAGTTAATTAGTTTAAAATAAAAAATTTGATCTTTAAAACTAAATAATTGTTTAAACTTATATCCTTAGTGATATTGAATAGTTATAGTGCACTATGTAATTTGACACCAAACTTAAAAATCAAATTATATTTTCGTTGACCATTTATCCTTTTTAGGATGAGTTTTAAACATGATCACACCTAAAGAACAATAACAACAAACTCTTTATTAACAAACAAACAAACAAAAATAGATGTATAGTAATTTCTTTTGGAAATTGCTCATTCAATTGCATTTAATTTATATTATTTTGGTTATTGTACAAGTACATGCATGAGGAGAAAAAAAAGAAGAAGATTGGAATGAGCTACAACTTTTCATTAACTTTGCTCTTTTCCATTCTTTGTACATATATTATAACTAGGTCACCATACATACGTAACCCTTCCATTAAAGTTTAAAAAAAAAAAAAGTTATAAAAAAAAAAAAAAAACTAATTTACTTTTATAAAGATCTTAGTGACAAGCTGGTTCTGAATCCTCCATTTCAATCCCAACCTCAGCTAGCCTCTTTTCCTTGTACACGTAACGTCTCGAAAAAAACAAGAAAATCATCAAATTCAACACACTCAATATTGCCAATAGCCAATAAAAATCATATAACTTCCCTTGGTTCAAATTATCAGCTAACCATGGTTTATTCCCCGTTACTTTGTGCACAATTGTCACCAAAATTGAACTAACGAAAAATCCAAGTGAAAGTGTACTCAAAAACAACCCTGTACTCATTGTTTTCATCCCTTTTGGACATTCTCTTAAGAAGAAATCAAGTTGTCCAATATATGTAAATGCTTCACCTGCCCCTACTAGTAAAAATTGTGGCACTAACCAAAAAACACTCAATGGTATCATAGCATTAGCATCATTTGTCAATCCATGCAAATGTGCCACGTTTAATCTTTTCACTTCGGTCAACGCGGCCGCAATCATAGCTATAATCGATAGGACTAAGCCTACTGCAATACGTTGCAGTGGGCTTAGCCCCTGAGGATTGTTGAGGACACGTTTAGCAATTGGTACAACAACACGATCGTAGAATACACATGTTAAGAGGATGCTTCCTACGAAAAATAGCGTTAACGACGCCGGAGGGATTTCGAATTTTCCGATGTGACGATCCATGGTTGTAGCTTGTGATACGGAAAATGTTGTCATTTGGGCATAGACAGTCCAAAACATTATAGTTGTGGCCCATGTTGGTAACATTCGAAGTACCAATTTTACCTCTTCAACATCAGTTAAAGTAGATAAATTCCATTTATTTACCACGGTAAATCCAGCAGATTCAACGTCATTTACCTTAATAGCAGCCTTGTCCAAGAAACTGTAAAGAGAATAATAAAAACAAATTTCATGGTCAAAAACTTTGGTCCACAATATAATTGTAATTTAATGAAGACATTATTGTTTAAAATAAGAAAAAAAATGGAGAGAATTTATTATTTTTATTATTATTGTAGTCCACTTCTTTTTGTTTAATAAATAAATTTTGTTGCTAGATTTAAAACATGACAAGTTGTATGAGTGACAGACTGGCTGAGAGTATCTCGTGATATTGGTTTTCTTTAGTTCTTAAAGACAAAAGTATTCACTGAATCTCTAAATTAAAATAATAAAATATTTATTTTCTATTTGAGATGAGAAAATACTATATTTATGTATAAATTTATCTGACATATGACGTTGTATTTGTACGAGAACTATACTATATTTAAACAACCTTTAAGTTCCGAAGTTTATCCATTTGTCTTGATCTATCCCCATTCCCAACCCTAGCGGCCCCGAAAAATAATAACAATATATTCAGTGTAAATAAATAAAAAACTATACAAAAATAATAAAAAAGGATTTATAAAGAAGAAGTTTCAAAATTTGCTTCAAGGACAAATCACTATCAAGGAAAAGTTAGTGATCGAACTATTCACTTTTTTTTGGTTTTTATTCATTTAAAAGGTGTATGATTACAACCTTTTAATTGAATTGTAAGAAAAATAAATTATATCATAAAAAGGGAGTATATTGGTCATTAAAAGTGCGCTCGTGTTAGTAATAGTAGTAATTAATATTAACAATCATAAGTCTATATAGGCAATAAGTGAGGAAGGCTATATTTTAATTTCCACACATATAAAAAAAAAAGAGGAGAAAGTAAGTAATTACTAATTAGTATACTCCAAATTCCTTGGGGTGGTGGGGGATAGGCTACTTTATATTCAATCATATATTATTATAAGTCAACTTGCAAAAATATTATTAAAATGTTGAATATCTTGCCCATATATGCTAAAACATTTCGACAAAATGAAATTTTTGAGTTGATTTGATTGGAGATATTTTGATTTATTGTTTAATGGTGGTGGTTACCTATCAAATATTTGGCCTACCATTGGGATAAGTTCAAAGAACTTGAAAAAATAATAATGCAAATAATATAAGCCAATCAGAAATTAAGATAACTTGCACATAAAATGTTTCATTTTTTCCAATTGTTGGCATCTTTTTTCCCTTGATCTAGAGATTTGTCAGGACATTGCACATGGTTTAAACTTCAAAAAACATAATTTTCTTTCTAAAAATGTATAGAACTCATCATTTCCTATTTGTCGTTAGAAATATATTTTAGAGCCTGATTAATTTAAATAAAAATCGAACGTATAACTAATTACTAAAAATATATTTTTTAAGGGAATTTATTATAGTTAGGTGATTAATTCAACAAGTAATACGATGACAATAGAAAAAAATAATAATTCAAGTTATATATACTGATAATATGACGTGGAGATATAAAACGAAAACTCACCGGTACTCTTTGCTGTGTGGCAACCTTTGTTTAGCTTTTTTATTTCCATCACCAGGAATATCATCAATATTGAAAAGAAGTGAAGGATCAGAAGGTAATTCCAAATGTTTTTTCCTCAAAGCAGCCACAAAAACGGAAGCAATTTGTGTCAATGGACTCCCCACGAGTTTTTTAAACCGATATCTTCTAGTTCCCGATAGAAAAATCACCAAACCGATAACGATAGCACAAGCACAAATTCCATAACCCCATTCTCTTCCCAAATTATCTTGAATGTACACTAATATTGTCACTGCACCTAGTGATCCCACGTTAATAAAGAAAAAGAACCAATTGAAGAATTTTATCATTTGTCCTCTTTCTTTTTTGTCCGTTTCATCAAATTGATCCGACCCGAACCCGGACACGCTGGATTTTAACCCCCCGGTCCCGAGTGCGGTCATGTATAACGCGGTGTATAGGACCATGAGTTGTTTGCCACTTGCGGGGATGCATGTTGAACTACCTGGCTCACACTTTGGTGGTCGGAGGCTTGGGATTATAGTCGAGATGGTCAAGATCGTAACACCCTGTAAAAAAAATAAACACACGAAAAAGTCAGAAGATTCAACATCTACTGATATATGAAACTAAAAAAAATAATTGAACCCCCCTATGTTCAGTCCTCCTATCAGTTCAATTTAACAGGTTATAATAGATTATTAATCTTTTTTTTAGTTATCATATTAGACTTTATGAAAAATTATATATTATTTCAAGTTAACTATGTAATATAAGTATTTTTTTTATATATTTTAATATATAAAACTTAAACTCTTTTTGAAGAAAGAGAAATGAAAAAGAATCTTTTTTTTTTCTTTTTAAAAGATTCAACTAGGGGAGTTAATATATAAGTTTTTCCTCCTTTTCTTCTTCTTTCTTCTCTCTTTCCACTTTCTTATTTCATAATCAACCATATTCTAACACTCATACTTGCTCCATTTCATTCTTTTATAAAATAAAGTTAATTTAAACCAAGTGTCACTAAATTTTTCCTCATCTTAATTCCCTTTTTCATTCGATTTTCCTCTTCACAACATTTATAATATGCAATCTAAACTTTCATCATTTATATATTGATTCTTTAATCTCTTCATATTTGTCATTCTTACTCATTCCATTCTCCTCATCACAAATTCTCCATATTTTTAATAAATTTCCATGCGTCAATCTCACGTAAGAAGAAAATAAAAAACTTGATTTGATGATGACCAAGTTATAAATTAAGTCCAATTCCAACATGATGGCACTTAAAAAAGTAAATAAAACTAAGTCACTTCATAAAAAGAAAATTTTATCAACCAATCAAGATTCAAGAAAATAATTAACACGTACCATAGCTTGAATAGTAGTAAAGATACCAATTGTAAGGTACCTGATTAATTAAAAAAAAAAATATGTTAGCTAGTCATGACATAATTATTATATAAAATTTTAATAATAGAAATTTACGAACCGTCCAAGAAAAGTGTCGGCTACAAATCCACCAAGTAAAGTTAACATAAATGAAGTCCCAAGAAAATTTGTAACATTGTTGGCTGAACTTGCATTTCCTAAATGCATTGTTCCAGTCAAATATGTCACAAGATTTACCGCTATACCTAGTGTTGTCAGCCTCTCCACCGCCTCAATCCCTACGTAATCGTTCACAATCAAGAGTCAGTCGATCGATCATATCAAAAAATTATTATAATAAGTGTAGTCAAACTCATCACAAAACATATGTTAGTTAATTACCTAATATCATCGCAGCGCTAGACCAACCGCCGGACGAAGAACGAAGAGCTGATCGACCTTTGTAATCCCAAGCATCTGGGAGAGTTTTTGTGTCATGTTGTGTCTCAGGAAGTGACATTTTTTTTGTGTGTGTGTCAAAAGGTTATGAAGAAATTGGAGATATAAAGATTATAAGAGATAGATAGAAAGGTATCCAAAACTTATGGTAAGATTCAATTGATTCTATAACCCTTTTATAGCCGTGGATTTGAGGCTATTCATATTGCTTTTTATTATTTTTATTATTATTATTTTAATACCTTAGTTTAATTTATTTTATTTTAGGGTCCATTATAAGTGGGAATGGTAAAGTTCACATGATTGTTTTTTTATTTTCTTTTTATTTCTTTTGTGAGGAAATTTCGTGGTCCCTAGCTAGTTTCAAATGATTGATAATGAAATGTTAAATGCTTGAACCCATGAACATAAAAGCAAAAAAAAAAAAAAAAAAAAGGTGCATTATATCTTTAGTTTAAGAAATTAAAAGGAGATAATATCGCTTAAATTAAAATTAGTTGATGAATGTATAACAAAATGTTTTACCAGGGTTAAATCTAAAATCATTTAAAAGAAATTAAAAGGAGATAATAATGCTTAAATTAAAATTAGTTGATACATGTATAACAAAATGTTTTACCAGGGTTAAATCTAAAATCATTTAAGTGAAAGTTTTGTTCGTATCGAAAGTTTTGTCCGTATCGAAGTAAGTGATATATGATAATTGTACTTGGGTTAAGAATGTAGTGTTTGAGTATTAGATATTGATAATAAAGAAAGTGATAAGAGTATATGAGTTGTGATCAAATCGAGTCGGAATAAGAATTTTTAGTTTATTGATTCTGAAGTAAAAGAATAAATTATTTATAAATGTTATAACATAAATATAGAATTTGTGCCAAAACAATTAAATATTGCCGAATCCATGGCTCGTAGCCACTATTATGAAAAATTCTTTTGTTAATGAGCACCGTTAAGACTATAACTTACAGCCTTTCATTACTTTAATATCATATCGAAGTGTGTGCTCAATTTATACAAAAGAATACACACACTTTAATTTAACATGTTAGTTTTAACCTTGAATATGACATAGTAAAAATTCTAGATTGTTGTAAATTAAAGTGATAATGCAATTTGGTGTAATAATCACAAGAAGTTGTATAGTTCCCGGGTATCTTGTGAGTAAAATATAACTTTACAAAAAATGGGTGATTGACATGAAAATTTGAGGATTCTTAGTATCCATTACATTTTACCTAAATAGCAAAACAAATCATTTGTCTGGCCCAGGAATTTTACAACTTTTTTTTGGTATTTTGTTTCTTTAGCAACTAATAATTGTCAAAAATTTAATAAAAACTCAAAAGTCTATAGTTGTTGGTGTTCAAATAAATATTGCACGTCAAAAAGATAATTCTAACTCCTAAGAACTTTTATGTGGTGGCCATACATTCAAAAAGTGAAGATAGGAAAAGTGGTAGAATGCACCCAAACAATAGGGAAAATCACGTTTCTACTTTTTCTTCAAAAGTAATCATTTTAAAATTTATATAATATATTAAGTAGTACCTAGTTTTTTTTTCTGGTATTAGTCTATTTTATAATATTTTACAAATTAACTTTTTATAAGAGATTTTTATTTATAGATTCGAAAAAAGAAAAAAACACGTACACATAAAGATATATTAGATTTTTTTTAATCAATAGTAAATTTTATATTGATGAGACTGGTAAAAAAGAAATCATATAAGAGTGACAATAAACTTAAGAAGTTATAATATATTCAAAAAGAAGTGACGAACCATCAAGAATTATTAGACATATCTGAAGAAGAAAAATAGAAAATATTCGGGTTATTTTAAAAAGAAAATCTATCTTTTTAGTTCATGCTTTATAAAAGAAAATTTGAGACTGGTAATTCACCTAGTAGTTTTTATAACTTTTGTTTTACTTAAAGTATTTTTATATGTAATACCATCACAAAGTTTATTATAAATGCAACAATAATCCTAGAATATAATACGTAATTCTTCATAGTCTTATTTTATTCGTACGTCTTTATTAACTAGTAGAGGTTCATAACCTCATTACGAATAGTAAAATAAAATCTATTCTCTCTTACTTATTCTAATTTTATAGAGAATTTTTATTTTATTATTAACAAAAGACGATTAAACACGCTGTTTAATGATGTAAATTCACAAAAAATTAGAGCCGATCGATATTCTCACGTTTTTTCTCCACCATTCTTTGATTAATATTTTTCAAATATCCACCCACCACCACTTCTATAATTTACCAGTGCAGAAAAGGCACCTTGCCAAATGGAAAATAATCACTATAAAATCTCTTTTTGCCAAACTTTAGGAACTGAATAGGGACTAAAGAAAAATTTACAAATTAAAAAATATGAAATTTCCAGATTTGGACAGCTCAAGAAAAAGATAAAGAATAATCTACAAAATGAGAAAAAAAATAAAAGCCAAAGACTATGGTACTTTTTTGAGTGCTTATAAAAAAAGTTGCACTAGCAAAATTATGTAACAATTAGCATGTCACACAATGTTCTTTCTAATTTTACTCCAATAATTTTCTTATTGTCTGTATAATTGTGTATATACTATTAGATCACTTTTGAATTATTTGCACGTTCTATCATCAGTAGATATAAGAAAAAGTTCCCGTTCTTTCAATGTAACGAGGTCCATGTCCATGTCCATCGAGGACCAACGTTACAGTCAAAGACGGAGCCAAAATTAGAAGTTTGAGGAGTTTTAAATCGATTTTACTTGAGAATTCACATATTAATTTTTTAATACAAATATAGGGTCTATGAAAAAGCTAATGGATTCTTCTGAACACATGAACCCCATCTAGCTCCGCCTCTGATTAGAGTATATAAATGGATACAAAAGAACATGACCTTTCATTTTCGATCTCTTTCATTACTGTTACTTAAAAATTGATTGAAAAAATTGTAGCCAATTTTTCTTTTTTAAGGATAAGCAAAACTTATGGGGATATAATTTTTCATACGTGTAGAACAACTCATGCAAAAAACATAATAAATGTTGTGTCTTTATATTCTACGCATCAATTATTAGGATTAAATAATTAAAGGAATAGTAATTTTAATTTCTTGATAGATTATCCTTAAATCTTGTTTTTTTTCTGGTAGTTAATTATTCTTTCACCAGTTTAATAAAAGATTAATTATAGAATTAATGCTAAAATTGGACAAGTTTAAATAAGCAAAGATGGCTACGCAAAGTGATTATTAAAGAATTTTCAACTTTGTTGACTAAATTAGAAATCATTAATCCGATGTCTAAAATCTGTGGTTTACAAAACTCATTAATTATATAATGGGAACTTATTTTTCTTCTGTTTAATTTTGTATGCTCAAGTTGTCAATATAGTTAATTAATTATTTAATTACCATATCGATGAACTAAATTAACCTCCTTTTCATCATTTCATGCGTAATTAAATTCTCTCAAGAGCAGATTAACCATTTATTATAATTAAGAAAGTCAGTGTCTTCTGTTAAACAAATTAGTTTATGAGTAAGTCGAATAAAAAACTTGAATATTATTATAATTTATAGGGCTATAGCTGATTAGCTGTATAATATTGATTTTAACTTGAATATTAGACAGCTCTTGATAACATCTCAACAAATAGTGTTTTAGATATTTTTTCTAAAAATATGTCAAAACGAAGACGTAGAGTTTAATAGAATTTCAAAGGCATGACACCCCTTGATTGAATAAGGTAGATAAATTGATACGACTTATATAGTTTTTCACTTTACTAAAAATATCATTTACACCTTTTATTCAAAACATATCTCGTTCCAATCTAAAAGTCCATTAATCCTGTTTTCTAATATCTCTCGTCCGCTTTCCCGTCATTGCTAAAATATAGGTTTGAAAATAAGAAATTGAATAATCTGACTTTGATAGAGTTGTAAGGCCTATAATTTTTATAGGTATGATAACAAAATTCCTCTAGAATTTTACAAAGCCTAAGATATTCAATTATTGATTCTTTCTTATACTTCCAACAACACTAACTAGTTTAACATTTACGATCTCAATTTAACATAGATTTTTTCCATTGTTGCAATATATAAAAAAGAGTATTTACTCTAATAATATATTTATTAAAGCCCAAACCTATGATATGTACACCTATGACCTATCATATGGTAAAACAATATTAATAACTAAGAAGTTAAAAAAATAAATAAATGGAAAACGACAACTGGCTCTTAAGACAAACTTTATTCCTTTTTTTTTTTTTTAATTAACTTTATTCCTTCCACTTTGTAGTGACGTTACTATTTTTGGTTCAGTACATATTAAAAAAACATGTGTTAATCAAGTTATTTCCACTATTATCTTCAAAAAACAAGTCAATGACTCATAGAATCTCCCACGTCGTGATTAAACATATGAAGCGTGAACAATATAGCATAATAAATAAATTAGAAGTTGTTTTTGAAACCTTTTTCAAAAAAATAAATAAATCATAGTTCATTCGATTTTCTAGATATCAAATATATTATTTATACCTATTAATGCATTTTATTTGTAATACAGATAAATAGTGTATGAACTTAAATTATTGAATTTTTGTTGAACCTGTTCATTTTACGATAAATTTATTATGAGATAAATTAAAATTTTATAAAATGAGTTTGATACTAATTATTAAAAATATGAACTTCAAACGTAATTCAACGGAGACATTTTTCAATAATAATAATAAAGAAGGATCAATACATGCACAAATTAATTATTTTCTCAATTTTAGTACTTTACTTATTCTCTGGAAAGTCAAAATAGACAAACTGATGTGCAATTAAATTATTTTTTTATTAGAAGAAACATTTTATATGGGTTTGACTTAACCCACTACGCTTTTATGCCAAACTCATAAAAATATTTAGTAGAAACATTTGGTAGGGATTTAACTAACAATCATCACCTTTAGGCCAGTTTTTATTTAAAATGTTTTCTACTATTTATTTGTAGGGTTTATAAGCTCTGATTGTCCTTTAATTTTCATTGACATCTAATAAAGAAAAATAGTAGATAACTCAGAGATATTAGTACTAAAAAAAATTTAAAATGATAAAATGAAAAGTCAGTTTAAATTTGGAATTCTTACACTACACAAAACATAACAAATTAACCTTGTAATAAAAAAATAACTCTATATTTATTTTCGCTCAATATAAATCGTCGATAATTTGTGAATATATTTTTGACTTTTTGATTTCTCATCCAGAAATTTGATATATTTATTGGATGCGACCATTTATGAAAGTAACACTATTAATAAAATTATTTACATTCTCAGAGATTTAAATTAAAAATTTATGATTAAGAACAAAAAAAATCTCAACTATTTACTATAATCCATGTCGGTAATTGCGAAGATTTGATCATCATGAATTGTAGGGATATATTACGAGTTTACATCCACATAAATCTGACTCACAATCGATTTAAATATTAGGAGTTGACTAATGAAACTTTCGATAAATGTATAAATTATTTTAGGAAAAAACAGATAAAATTAGGTTAAAAAAGGACCTTATTGGTCGGTTTTAAGAGGTCCCATTTCGATGTTTGAATTCATCGACCCTTTTTGCTAGTAGTATATTCTTTTTTCCAATCAAACCTATCATTTGAACCAAATATATTAGTATATTCATGATCATAGTATAAAAAAGATATTTATATAATTACATTATGTTGAATTGTGCAATCATCTTTAATAATTCTCTTCATATGTAAATTTAATTCTTTTTCATTGGCCAATACGAATGACAATGAGATTCGATCATAAGACATTTGTTTGCTCTGATATCATATTGAACAATATAATCATCTCAAGATTAAGCTATAAAGAAAGTACACTTTAATTAGTCTATTATATTCTTGATTTATCAATTACAAAATAATTATACATGACTCTATTAATAACATTAGACTAAAGAAACTAAATGAAATATAAGTTATATTAATTCTGTTAAAAAATAATTTAACCAAGAAATTAAAATTTAATATGATTTCAGAACATACAAAAAATTGGTTCTGCACAATGGGCCTTACGAGTTACGGCCACCCATTAATGAAATATTTTTTTAAAAAAAACCATTTACGTACTTGCCTATGAAAATGAATAACATGATATAAATATAATTAAATATTTTAAATATATTTTTTAAAACTTTTAAATGAAATCATTACACCTATCAACATAAATTCATATTTTACTATATGAGCATTGTCTTGTTCTCGATTCCCATAAAAGAATCAAAATAAGTGAGAATTACGTGCATATGTCGCAATTCCTCTGAATCAACACCACAAGTCATATTTATTTATTTATAAAGTTTTTGAATTATAAAAATAATTAATTGCAGATAGATTCAAAGGGGAATCAAAGATAGAGAAATAAAATAAATTATTCTTTGCATATTCTTTCACGAGCTCCAAGAGCCAGCCTGCAGACAGGAAGTGCCAAATGGACGAATCATAACAATTAGTTGTAAATAAATTTTTGATCTTAGAAGTCCACACCAATAATTCTAGTTTCTTAATTTTCATATATCATAACAATGTGCTTAAATAGACGAGACTGTTTCATTCTTAATTAAATGTCTTAATTTTTAAGTCTTAAGTATAAAGAAATACTTGATAAGAAGTGTTTTCTTCGAATAGGAACTACATAGCATGAATTTATATTAGTCTGACTTCAATATAGATATCAAACACTGACTGGTGAAAAATCAAATAAATAATAAAGTAATATATTTTAATGTATTATAGAGGAGAGAGAGGAGAGAGAGGAGAACTTGCCCCCATGGACCAGCTGACTATATAGTTATATATATATTAGTATTAGTATTATTATTTTTAAAAAAAAATTTAGTTGTTTATATTTTCATGTTTTATCCATTAGTAATAATACATGCATGTCTCTTAGTTCATTGATGACATAAACAGAGTTAGGCACAAAGAAAAATAAGGAGCCAAAACTTGTTTTATGTGTTAATAATTTCTAGGATGATCTCATTAATTCTATTTATTTGATAGCCTATATATAATGCTTCCAAATTGCGTAAGCTATATTTCATTTTCAACAAAATATATAGTTTATTTAATCAAGTTATCTTGGTGAAGGGTCGTTATGTTAGTTACACCATTTTTCCTTTGGAATTATCACAATCTCAATATTTTGTTATATTTTTCGATGTTTGATATCGTTTTGGACTCGATGTATCTCAAAAAATTAAGTTTTTCCTATAAAGAATGATCCAATTTTTACGAATCAAACTCAAGACTTTTAATTAAATATGAAAGGGTGTTTAATCATCAGGATTTCAAAATCGACATCTCATATTAAAACACCATCATGAAATTAGGTTAAGATAATTAAATATTAAAGATGTCATCATTAGTGAGCTGCTTATTAAAGGTCGCTTTGCATTTCACCACACGTAAGTCAATTAACATACAAAAGAACTATAATTTTTAATTTTAATTAGTAATTTTATTTTTTCTTATTTTTGTTTTGTTTCTGTAGGACCAATAAGAAGCCAAATCTTGTGGTTATAAAGTCATATTAGATTACTTTAAGTCAATTGCTGACGACCTTACTCTTCAAGTCACTGTTAATATGTGGTACTTGTTGTTAACTAAGTCATAATATTAGTTGAGTTGGCAAAATAGTACACATTAAAATTTAATTTGAAAATTTTCTAACCTCCATAACAATAGGTTACTTTTATAATTAATTTTATGGTCAAAGTTAGACACATAAAATACATGTTCAATTACATTCAGTATCTTTTAAACGAATTTAAATATTTATATTCAGTTATAAAAACTTTAATTTGAAGATTAATTAAACGCGTTTTAAGTATAAAGGTTAGTTTTTTTCTCTTGATGGTCGATTTTGGGACGTTTTAAATTTTAATCACCATTTAACTATATGTATATCACAATAATCAAGATTTTGGTTTATCAAACTAATGCACGTGAGATTTCGAGAGAAGAGTTGTTTTCACGTGAGTTAGCTCAATGGTAATTATATTATTATAGAGAATAAGTCATTAACCTTAATTAAATGACAAGTTATTAATTAATTATCAACTCCAACTATTATTAATGGACTCTATCCATTTGACAAGCTGAAAGGGCAACCATAATATTATATTTTAATATCCTCTATGTTTTATATTACTTGTCTCATATTGACTCGACACTCAACAACAATAACATACTCAGTATAGTCCAACAAAATAGGGTTTGAGGATCATGTTAAGGTGTAGGTAGATTTTACCTTTACTCTACGGATAGAGAGGTTGTTTCCGATAGACCCTCGTCCATAGTTTTTTTTTTTTAAAAAAATATTGGGATTGTAACAAGACACACCTCTTACTAAAATATTTATTAGATATTTACATAGTAAATTAACTTTATTAATTAAGTTATGGAGTATTCTTTAATAATAAGTTTAGAATTGATTAAAAATAGTAATTAAGTATTAATTAATGTTGGATTTGTAAGCACAAATGTTTTGCTGTATATAGGAAAGTATCATCTTAGGCAGGTCATTAGTAGAATAATTGGCTTGCACTACGCATCTTGTCTCCATCTAACCTCATTCTGCAACACATAAATATTGTAATTTGTCTCTCCATTTATTTAATTAATTAATTTTCTTGCAACATTAATTAATCTAATAATTAACAGCTTGATGTTATGAATTATTATTTTGACCATTTCTGATTGAGAGTTTTGTATGTATGATTAGTCTTTTATATGTTTATTTTGGTAATCATAGAGAATCGAAAATGTGCTTTTCTTCATCATGATGTATAATGTAATTCAATGTTTGCCTCATTGAAACATTTTCGAATTTCCTCTTCACAATTTTATATTTTCATTTCTATATTTTGAATCAAAGGTCCACTTTCCTTTTTTTTTAAAAAAAAAAAAACAAAATAAAATTGTTGCTTTCCTTTTCTGGTCATTGATGATCATGTTCGAGTTTTCTCTTCTTAATTAGTGGCAATTGTTAAATTTTGCTCTTCGTAAACATATGTTAATTAGTTACAACACTACGTACTTATGTGTTTACATAATAAATTATATAAAAGATAACAAAATTTCGATTAACTAAACTTAGTATCAATTAATTAATGTGGTAAGTTTAGTTGAGCTCGATTCGACTAGACTCCGTTGAGCGGAGCCACCCTTATGTCAGTGGTTCATCCGAACTCCTTTGGTGAAAAATATTACTATTTTTTTTATGGTTAAAATTATTTTTTTATGTATATATAATAAATGTTAAACCTCCTCGATTAGTTCATGCATTCAGTTCTTCAGATTTTGAACACATTGACCCAACCCTTACTAAAATATATCACTTTGATTGAAATGGATAGATTCAAGATGAACAAAATAATGAATCATAATCCCAACTGACTCAACTCTTACCAAAATTTTAACTTTATTTATTTATCTTCTTATAATTTATTTATCTATCAAAATAAAACAAGTAAAATAACATATATAACATCTCAACTTTTTAGTCCAAAAAAGCCCAATTAATATAAGTTTTAGATGTGCTCAATTAGACATGTCAAAAAATGTATAGAGCTAATGAATGCACTGATCATTTATCCACTCAAACTTAAAAGTAAATTGTTCGAGTCATATTTTCATGAACTAATCTTGTCACGTGATGGATAGATAAAGTTAGCATATATGCATGAAAAGTTTTATGCTTTAAACAGTAATGCCAAAAATATACATGTCAGAAACTTTGGTATACAACAAGTATAGTGATCACAATAGTCCCCTACTTAGTAAGATGACGTTGTATAAGTTAATAGCAAAAAATCTAGTGTGGCCCTTTGGGTTGGCTTGAATTATTGTGACTATAAAAGAATCAGATTCCAAAATTGACATAGTCGTCTTCATTGTATACAACTTGCATTGTAACTAAAATTTCTTCATCCACCATTTTGTGTTTACTCTTAAAAGACTTTGTTTTACTTCTTATGTGTGGGTCTATGATAAGACAACTTTCTTTCAACTTCACAAAAAGAAATAGAAGCATGGAGGCCTTTCTTTTCTTGTAACTATACATGTGTTATTCTGAATTTACAGACTTGACTAATGCAAATTTGTGTTTTTTAGGTGTTAGAGTTGATAAAAGTTCTATATTTGTTGGGAAATGGACTGACGGTATGCTTATATATATGGGCTTGGTCTACCCTCGCTCCTGAGCTAGAGTTAGACCTAGGTGTCATGTTTTTTTACATGGTATCATAATCAGGTGTATCTCCGTTTGGGCTCCCGATCCATGCTTCAGTTGGGTCTGGGCGTGAAGAAGGGTGTTAGGGTTGGTAAAAGTTTCAAATTAATTAGAGAATATACTTACGATCTGCTTATATATATGAACTTGGATAATTCTATCCGAAGTTGAGTTAGACTCAGATCCATATCTTTACAATAGGGCGTCATTCTTTAGAGTTTCTTATAAGAGGTTTCTCCATTTCTAGGCTTATCCAATATCAAGCCATTTCGCTTGAAAATACAATATTCAACCACAAATCATTTGATTTACTGAGTTTGAAAATAAAATTAATTTGATGATATTTTAAACATATATATAGAATTTAGTCATCGTTATTGTATTGGGACGAACTCATGATGATAGCTAATGCACTAGGTCCCCTCGACTAGTGAAGAAATTATATCCATCGTACCCACAGTGCCGAGACCTTGGTTTCAATTTATTGTTCATTTAGATTTTGATGTCATTCTCATGACTTTTTGATATCCACAACTAATTCACACTTCATACATCCCTATAGACTAGAGCTAACCTATATATTAGGTGGAAACTTATTTTTTGTGAAAAAATCCCAAGTAGATCAGTCTGACAAAGTTTGACACTTACACAGCCAAATGGAATTATTGTCAAAATAAACAATTAATTAAATTTGTATTTTGTTCCAAAAGGCCAATGGAAACAACCAAGTGACAAAAGAGATTTAAATCGAATTGCGATGTCACATTTTTTTTTTTTCAATGCCCTCTTAATTGGTTACTTGCTACATAGTTGAATCTTGCATATATCCTTGTTTAAATTATGTCAAAATTAAATGAAAGAAAAGATTGCATTTATGTATTTGTTTCTTTTTATTGAATAGATGTGTTAGACCTTGGTGATGGGAATTAGTAACAAATAACCTCTTTTCAATTTTGTAAATCGAAAAAATAACGATAATCTTGAAATTTCAAATTTAATTGAGGAAACAACATCAATATTGATTTGGCCATATTTAACTTATGCTCGCATTTTGATTATTTTCTTGCATGTGTACTCATTTTAACATAATTTCAGACGAAATACGATGTTTGAAGTTAGTTTTAATAAAGTCTAACATGATATTATGCCTGAAGTTTCATATACTTGAAATTCAAACACAAAATCAATCGAACATATTTGAAGTTCAGTTTTTTTTTTCTTGCCTCAATTCAGTCATATAAAATTTGTCAAACCAAACATAAACATCGCATACCTAAAATGAATATATGTACAAAAAAAATTAAAAGTCATTATGAGTTAAATGACGATATCAAAACAGACTATCTCGTGAAGACGTGAAACTTCTTTCAATTTAACAAGTGGCAACTTGCACTATTTTTACAGTATATAATGACAGCCAGCCAAGTGTAAGCCCAAGTTGCACCAATTTTTCTGTTCATGGGCCCTAAATGGACTGGACCTACACTCATGATGGGCCATCAGAAGCAGGACTCCTCATCCCAAACATACTTATTAAGATATTTTTTTCTACTAAAACTTTATAATATAATTATGCATTATTGCATTATCAAATAATTCAACAACAAAGAAACACTTCTTTCGTAAAGTCAATGGTAGCACTCAAAGCAAAATATGCAAGTTGAAATAAAATTTTAAAAAAACAATTGCAAATTTTTGAGAACAAATGAAAAAAGCGTAAGTCAAACTAATTTAATTCATCGTACATAAAAAGGTTTGCTAGTCAAATATAATTATATGTATATTATACATTCATCGACTAATATTTGGATTGCTACACCATAAAAGTTACTCCCTCCGTCTAATTTTATATGTCACATTTTTATTTTGTACTTGAACTTAGAAATGATGTAATTTTACCCTTCTACTCTTATTTAGTGTTATCTTAAGTCAACTTTATAATAAACGATGAATACATATCTAAGATTAATTTACTACTCTATTAGGGATATAATAGACAAAAGAAGGTACTTTATGCATATATTTTATAAAATGACAAATATTATGGTCTAACAATATATAAAAAGGAATGACATATAAAATGAAACAGATAAAAAGTAATAAAAAGCAAAAATTCCTTGCAAATGCCGTTTTACATTCCTTTATGCATATGATGTACTTATATTGCTATAATATAAACTTTCTTTGACAGTAATAATAGGTAAAAGAACATAAAATGGGCGGATCTAGAGCGTTGCATACATGCTCAACGAAATAGAGTATACGCATACGTTTGTATTTGTGTTAAAAAGTTTATTAGATATATATAAATCATTAATTTAAGGAAAATTATGCGGAGAAGCAAATTTATACTATTTAATTACTCATCATAGCTATAATTTGCTATAATTATCACTCGCGACTAACATTATACATTAATTACGTGGGCTGACTTCGAGTTTGTATAAATAACCATGTATGTATATGTATAATTCGCCAGGATATACAAATAAATATGTATAATATACAATTTCTTAGCCTATATACATATACAATTCACCTCTCTCCCATTCTCTGCCCTCTCTCGCTCGCCTCTCTCAATCTCGCTCGCCTCTCTCCTCCCTCTCCCAATCTCTCTTTCCATATATACAATTACATATGTATAATATACAATTATCTAACCAATATACATATACAATTCACCTTTCTCCACTCTTTTCCCCTCTCTCTCGCCTCTCTCCTCTCACTCCCAGTCTCGCTCGCCTCTCTCCTCCATATAACATGTAGCTACAAATTGTAATTATCAAACTATAACTATAGAGAGTAATTAATTATTTTTAAGTGGCTATATGTGAAAGTTTCCCTTAATTTAAAACTTAGTAACTTTAAAAACTAAAATTTTGAATCCATAAATTTTAAATTTTTATCGCACCTCTGATTAATTTATAAATATATTAGTACCAATTCAAGAAGAATGTAAAAACAAATTATGGCAGCATTGGCACCTGTCTTTAATTAATTATGTTTGTCATGAATTGAATTCAATCAATAATCGTGTAGTTTAGTTAACAAGTTGCTTGTACTCGTAGATAAATATGATCCACTAGAAATAAAAGATTACAATAGGGACCAAAAAGGCCTACACATCTATAGGAAAAAAGAAAAATCATACAAATAATAGAACAAAATTTTATCCATCTTGATGTAGATTCATTCACGGGGTGTGATACAAACATATACATACAAAATATACATGTAGAGGGGGTGGGGGTTTAAGTATTAATTTATAAACCATGAGAGCCAACAGAAAGAAGTGAGGTGGTTTTATGGATACTACTAATTATAATTGTCTTCTTGAATTGTGTACATTTAAAGGGGAAATTAATTTAATTATTGTCATGATTAATTATGTAATTAGTAAAGATCATATTATAATTTGACCATATACAACTCATACTTATATATGCCGTCACCATTAAGGTACTACCGACTAATTACTCCTATCTTAGTCTTATTAACATTAATTAATACTTTGTCCGTTTAAAAAAGAATATCTATTTTAATTTGACACATAATTTGTGAAAATAAAGAAGACATTGTCAATCTTAAATTAACTATGTTAAATGAATCAAAATATCATCTTATTTTGTGGTCTTAAATATATCATGTGAAAAACTAAAACTATAATGTTATAAAAAAAAAAGAGTCATTTTTTTAAATAGACGACAAGAGAAGGTAAATTAGGGAGTAATAATTAGTTGAGTGACTTTCTAAGAAAAGAGTGCATAGTTGAGTGACCATATGAGATATTAACTCGAAATTTAAGTTATGCATATTATTATTAAAAAAAGATTTTCTGACAAAAAAATATAGGCGGAGCGTGCTAGTATTTGAGTTTTAGGTGTTCTGAAGTTAAAAGAATACATTTAATTAGGTTCTTGATAAATTATGTATACATATTATTTCAAGTGGATTCTTAAATACATAAGTTTGAGTCAAAACTATTCAATTTTGAATAAATGACAGACAACCTATAGACTAAATTGGCAAATAATAGTCCATTTTCAATTTATTGACTAAAAGAGACTTTCTTTTATTTATTTGGCATACAATAGTTATTTTGCTTTTTCTTAAACAATATATTTTTGTTCCTTTTATTTTTTTCTAAACACGTTTGATTGCTCTTTTTTTTCTTCTTGAAAAGGTAAAATTTATTGTTTTATTCTTCTTTTATCTCTCCTTTTTGTTTGTCAATCATTTTATAATAGACTTCTTCTCTTTTTTGTCTCCTTTATTTTCTTAAATTCTTTTTTATATGTATATTTGTTTCTCTCTCAAATTTTCTATTCTTCTTTTTAATTCACTTTGTTTATGAAATTCAAATATAACAATATGTTTATTAATGGATACTTCTAATAATAATCTTTTATATATAATTTTGTTCTTGTCCAATTAATTATTGAATTTCATGATTTGTGGAATTGAAGTTTTTTCAATTTTGTTTTTGCGAAAATTTATGTTATTAATCCTTTCATTTTTCATTCTAATTTTTTTTTCATATGTATATTTATTGCTTTTCTATTTTTTTTATTCTCCTTAATTTACTTTGTTTATGCAGATCAGATGTATGTTTATCATTGATCCTCTCAAAATCTTCTTTTAATACATAATTATGTAGTGTTTTTTTTCCTTCTAATTTTGAAATTTCGTGATTTGTGAAATTAAAAAAATTTAAACTTTTTTGGGCAAAAATTCAGGTTATAGTATTTAAAATTTTTGTTTTCAATTTTATGGGTGATAAATCTTCTCATAAGATCCTCGTAAAAAATTAGAATGTTGATTTTGTTGAATACAGACCAATGTATACCAATAAATGTGAATCTCAATTTGAATAAATGTATACAAATTTATTAGGTGAATACAGACCAATGAATACATAGATAAACACGAACCAATGCATATATAGTGTAGTTACCGTATACATAACAAGAATCACATGTACAATTTATGAATAAAAATTAATTTTCATAGTTATCATATTAACTTCATTCTTGTATTCCTTATAGTTATAACCTATAATTCTTAGTAATATTCTTATGTATACATTACAAGTTTATGTATACATGCTACAATTATTCTATATATCAATAAAATTTACACGCCTATTTCTATAAATGATTTTTTGTGTATACATATAGATTTTTCATGTATATATTCTGTAATTTTGTATAATTTTTGCATACGTGCTATTACAATTTCTAATAAAAAACATTGTCTCTTACATTATTTGATTAATTATTATCAATTATTTGATAATTAATACATGTTACTGGAGCACTAATAATATTTTTTTGGGATAATGCCCAAGTACCCCTCAACCTATGTCCGAAATCCCAGAGACACACTTATACTATACTAAGGTCCTATTACCCCCCTGAACTTATTTTATAAGTAATTTTCTACCCCTTTTTAGCCTACGTGGCACTAGTTTGAAAAAAAAGTCAACCATCGTTGGACCCACAAGATAGTGCCACGTAGGCAGAAAAGGGGCAGAAAATTATTAATAAAATAAGTTCAGGGGGGTAATAGGACCTTAGTATAGTATAAGTGTGTCTCTGAGATTTCGGGCATAAGTTGAGGGGGTACTTGTGCATTATCCCTATCTTTTTACCTTAAAAATAGTCACCATTTTTTGATAAGTTAATTAAAAAATTAACAAGAAATCCTTCCTTAAAAGTTGATATAACCTTTTTTTAATGGGTTGATTAATAATATATATATAGATATATATATATCTTAAAAGTAGGCAACCGTTTTAAAATAAACTAATTACTATCTCAACTTTGAGCTAAGTTTTTTAGCACTAATCTCAAATCACAGAAGAAATATGTTTTTAAACATAAATAGCTGATCTAATATATTATTTTTGGAAGTAGTATTGAATACCGATACGGGGAAGAATTCAAACAACTGTCAGCGTTATAAACCATGTAGCCATCATGGGTAGAAAAAGTGACATACTTTAATTTTTGGATGAATCCTTTTCACATAGACTAGTGGATCCACTTAGTAATTCAGGTCCTATTGGCCAGGTATAAGATGCTCTGGCAGCGTGAGGTAGATTGATGTATCATCATTATAGCTCTTAGGTGATGGTTGTCGGTTAGAGAAATTCCCACAACAGTAATTGCATGATTCCTCAATGGTTTTTGCTTAGTATGAATGGGAGTATGAGACTTCATTCATGTCTTGCACAAGTAGACTTTGAGAAGAAGCATGATATGTCTTTTATGATATTATGATTATGAGTTAACATCATGTTATAAACATTTTTTCTTTTTCTTTATAGTGCACTTGTTTTAAACTACTATATAGTGAAATAAGTTAAGTTAAGTATTCATTAGTTTAGAAGAGCCAAGTTAAGAGTTTCTTTCAGAATCTTTTCGAGTCTACGTTGTTTTTAGCATTTCAACTAGTACATTCATTGTACTGATGCTAGTTTGCCTGCATCGTCTTATGATGTAGACACAGATAACTAGGATCGATATTCTAGCGCGCCGTTGATCCAGTGACCAATTCATAGTTAGTCGGTGAGCCTTTTTGCATTTCGAAGGATCTATTTTCATTGCTTTCTAGTTAGTTTATTAGGATGTTGTGGGGCTTATCCCAACATCCATCTTAGTTGTTTTAAAGGCTTCATAGACAGTCAAATGTTAGTTCTTTGAGTCTTTTTATTATTATTTCTTATTGTTAAGACTTGGGTTGCCACTTTTCCCCAAGTTGAATGTTTAACCTTTAAGCATTCTCAGTCATTTTAGTATTCACTTTAGTTAAGTTCTATTGATCTTTATTAATATGTATATTATCATCCATTGAGTTAATAAGTCAAACCAAGGCTTCGCTTAGGGCCAACAATAGTTTTCGAGTGCCAGTCCCGTCCAGGGTATAGGCTTGGAGCGTGACATTATGTGTGTTAGTTCGAATGGATAATTATAGGTATTTATAAGTTCAAATGAGATATGAACCATGAAATATAACTAAACAAAAATAACTACTACATATACCTAAGCTAGGTATACTTTCAAAATATCATCTAACATATTTAAATTTATAGGATCTTATTAGAAATCTCTTCCGTCTCTTCCTTTTTCACTGGTAACTCTCCCTCTCTTGGTTCTCTCTATTCTTTCACATTACCTTCTCGCCCTCTTTACAAATTCTTGTGTGTATCTTTCTTCGTCTTCCTTTCTGTTTCTTATGTTACTGCAAAAACCCCTTAGAATTTTAATTTTATCTATATGTATGGTTCTTTGACCTTCAATAATTTTTTAGTGGTTGTTGGTTCTTGTTTGATTTGTTTATTCGATTTAAATTTGATTTCATAATATTCTATTATGAGTTCTTGATATGCTGATCAATGTCTGCATTACTAGACTAAAGAGTATGTATCAAACTTCTTTTTCGCTTTTTAATCTTCTCCACTTCTTAGATTGATACAACCAATTGAATGATTGTATCTATGTATTAGAAAATAAATTGTATCTATGTATGATAAGAAAAAATGATACACAAATTATTCTCTCTATTATCTTTATTTGTATCTCGCTCGTCTTTTTTTAGATCTCGCTAGCCTCTTTATTCTCTAAAATTGTTCCTATAAATTGTAATTAGACAAATAATCATCAAAACTATAGCTTTTTAAGAAAATATTACTTTGGGCTTATTTGTTCAAGGCCCAAGTGCATTTTTTTTGGAAAAATTACGTGAATTGGTGCATTTTAATAAATAATTACTGATTTTAGCAATACTTTTTATTTATTACCATTTATAGCAACTATATGTTAAATCTGCAATATGTATTAAAAGTGAATTATATATGCAATATAATGAATTATATATGAATTACAATTGTTTTTTAAAATATATTATGTTTGTTTCGTAAAAAATTGACAAATTGTATTATAAGTGTATTAAAATGTGTGATAAATGAATTAAAATTTGTATTATATGTGAATAAAAAAAAATTCTTCATAATATGAATTAAACTTGTATTATAAATGAATTAAAAGTGATCAAGTGTAAAAAAAATATTATTATAATAAATAGTAAATATTTTTTTATTATAATATATTTATATAAGTTTCCCAATTTTTTTATTATTAAGAATATGGCCAAACTTTAATTGCCTTCCAAAACGTTCTCATATAATCAAAACAATTCTACTTTTTGTAGTTTACGACAAACTTCCTCTCAAATACTAACCAATCGAACATGTATTAATCTAACATAAATAATTAGTCCATCCGTCTCATTAAGAATGATTCTTTTTTTTTTTAGTTTGTTTAGAAAAAGAATCATCTTTTTTTTTTGGTTAACATTTTAATTTTAGCTTTTTACGTAACATGTTTAAGGCCACAAGATTAAAGAGATATTTAGTATATTTGACATAATTTTGATTTATGATTACAAGATTCAAAAATCTTCTTTGTTTTCTAAAACTTCGTGTCAAGTCAAACTAGACCAATCTTTTTGAAACGAGAGAGTAGTTTTAAATAATGCTAAATGATCAGAAAATTTGACCAGAATTTGGTCAGAAAATTAAAAAGTTTATAATATCTTTTTATTTTAAAATAAACTGTTTTATTTTCCATTTTTTTAGTTAAAATATATTAAAGTTGAAAAGGTAAAAATGTTTAAAAAGTAAAATAATACAGATAAAATAGGGAAACTTACATAAATTACTATAATAAAAAAATATTTACCATTTATAGCAATACTATTTTTTTCCCCACTTGATCACTTTTAATTCATTTATAATACAAGTTTAATTCATATTAATAATTTTTTACAAATTTTAATGATAGAATAATTCATTTATCACACATTTTAATACACTTATAATACAATGTGTCAAATTTTTACCAAACAAACATAATATATTTTAAAAATAATTATAAGTCATATATATTGCATAAATAATTTACTTTTAATACATATTGCAGATTTAACATAGTATTGCTATAAATGGTAATAAATAAAAAGTATTGGTAAAATCAGTAATTATTTATTAAAATGCACCAATTCATATAATTTTTTCGAAAATATCATTTTGGCCAAATTCTGACCAAATTTTCAGGAGTCCGGAGCCTAATGGGCAAAAAAAATTGACAAAAATTCAAAAAGGGTATATCAAAATACTTTCTAACCAAAACGGTAAAATCTCTACTGATGTAGCAATTTATTTGGCCGGCGATAGAAAAAATCGCTGTTCTACGAGCGATTTGTACAATTTTTATTTTAAGTTTATTTTTTAACAAATCTCTGCCAAGGCAGCGATTTTTTAGTGAAATTCGTCTTTTTTTTATATTATGAATTGTAAATCGCTGTCTTTGCAGCGACTTTAGTTAAAAAAACATTTGATGTAAAATCTCTGCCTTTGCAGCGATTTTAGTTACAATTTTTTTTTTGATGTAAATGTTTTAGTTTTTTTCTTTTAAAATTGTATTGTAAACATTTTACTAATTCTTTTTATCTTAAATCGCTGCCTTTACAGCGATTTTACTTAAATTATTATTAATATTATTATTTTTTAATAGTAATGCCTTGGCAGTGATTTCATTTTATTGTTTTAAAAAATCACTAAAATTCATCTTTCAAAAAAAAAAAAAATCCACCAAAAATCGCTGCAAAGACAGCGATTTACTATGGAAAAAAAATAAATTGAGTAAAATCGCTGCCTATCCACAATTAAAAAAAGAAATTAGAAAAAAATTTAGGTAAGATCGCTGCCTGCAGCGACTTACAATACAATTTTAAATTTTTTTTTTTTAACTAAAATCGCTGCGGTGGCAGCGATTTACAATAATTTTTTTTTTAAAAAAGTTTTTTTTTTATAAATCACTGGCAAGGCAGCGATTTCAAATTAAAAATAAAAATTATACAAATCGCTCGTAGAGCAGCGATTTTTCAAAATGCCGGCCAAATAAATCGCTATATCAGTAGCGATTTTACCGTTTTGGTTAGAAAGTTTTTTGATATACCCTTTTGAATTATTTTTTTATTTTCTTTTGCCATTTCGGCTCCGAATTCAAATTTTCAGGCCAAAATTTTTTTTCGTAAGTTTTATTGCTTTGTATTGTGGGTTCCAAGTTTTTGGTTCTAAAAACAGAAAACTTGTCTAATTATTTGGGCTCAATAAAGCAACTTGGACCAAATACGTTATCCATAGTTTGTGCGACCATTCATAAAAATATTCTTGTTCACGTTTTAGAAATAATTTTCTTTCACTTTTACTTTTTATAACATACTAAGAAAATATAGTTATATTTTTAATTTTATCCTTAGCAATTGTTTCTTAATCTCTAAATTAGTTTTCAGGATCTAATTCTAAAAATCAATTGATATGATCATTATGATAAAATCCTCATATATATCAATCAATATATATTTCTTAATCAGTGATGTGTAAAGTCTAAAATAAACAAGTTAAAATGAATGGATAGAGTACTTATAGTAACTAGATATGTCTTCTTGTGTCACCTACCCTATTAATCACCTAAAAATTAAGTGGTTTATAAATAAACTTAGAGAAAGGGGGGGGGGGGGTATGGAATTCTTAATTTCATACCACAACTATAAAAAAAAAAGTACTCTGTCCTTTTAATTTGTTTGCTACTCTTTTTCGTTCTCTCTATGTAGATGTGGTTTAGAGTTACGTCAAATAAATTAAGAATATGATTAATTATAAAAAAGTTACTATTTGACTAAATTATCTTAAGTTAGAAGTTAAGTAGTTATCTTTAATGAGTAATTAATTGACTATATGCCTTCTTGTAGTTAGTAGATGTGACATAAGAAAAAAGTTTAATATCGACTTAGTACATTAAAATGATAAATATTAGAAAGAATCAGAATCAATACTTTTCACCTGAGTCAAATTATTCCTCATTCGAAAATTAAATGGACTAATCATTTACCTTTAATTTTAAAATCCTAATATTCATATCAAAATAATATAAGATGCAATTTTAAATGTTAATTACGAATAACTAAGTTTTTAATTTTGTGATGAAAAAAAAAAAGAATATGTCAAGACAAAAGGGATATTTTCCCCGCTCCCTTGGTGACCCACAATTTTAGGTTTGGAGGTGAAGAGGACGTATCATCTCAACAATCTAGTTGTCAGATATTATTATCCTTTTTAGGTTGACTAATCAAAATCGTATATCATGTTAGAATCAATAAAGGAGAATCGGTTCATAATGAACACTATATCGCACTTTATTCTTACTTACTAAGCTGCTCAAATTAACTTAATAACAATTAGAACTTCAAGTATTGTGCACTAATCGACATATATAATCCCGAATTATATTTAAAACTCAGCAAGAAAATAAATATTAAGGAGAAATTAAAAGAAAATATTAGTGAACTAGAAATTCAAGTCAATAAAGAAAAGAGATTGAACAAAAATCCCTTTGTACAAATTTCATCAAGTGCTCAAATCCAAATTAAATAAAACTTCAACAAACAAAAATAGAAATTCCTAGAATAATACAAACAACAAATTCCAAATACTTCACATACATGACAACAACAAATGCAACTTTAATTAGTCGCCACAGAAAATGTTAAAAATTCGTCACAAATGATTTTTCGCGCCAAACTTAAGGGTCGTTAAGAATAGTCTAGTCGCTAAAACTTATTTTTTTTTTGTCACGACCCAAAAAAAAAACATTTGTAGCTTATTAGGCACAAATGAAATCAGATGGGAGTGTTTTGCCACAAGTATTAATAAGCAAGCTTAATGCAATTGGAATATTAATGTTAATTCCAAGAATATTAGCTTTCAATGCAGTGCAAAGACAAATAGCAGCTTCAAGATCCAAAAGTCCACCTAGAACCATACAACAATGCGGGTCGGGTGGGGTCCCAATGACCGCTCCGACCGGACCGTTCAACACGTTGGCACATATACCTAGTTTTAGGGCATCTCTAGGGCAATGTCCCTTGGATGGGCTCGGGTTCGGGTTCGGGTTAGGATTAGGGTTAGGGTTTGGTTTAGGAATTGGTGGATTGTTGCAACCAGTCCAACAACCACTTACAAGGTTAAAATAAAGAATGTTGAAGAACAAAAAGAGAGTTAAGTATCTCTTTGAATCCATGACAAAGTAGAGCTAACTTATTTATATTGCTACTATGTTTATGAGGTTTAGGTTTAGGGCATAATGAAATAGAGGTGTGTATTTATAGGCAAATTTGTGGCAAAGTTAAAAGCGTAAGAAATCAAGTTATTCTATCTTTTGAGGAGCCTTTGGATAACATATTAGTATATTATTATTTATTTTGTACAAATGGTATACAATCTGTCTAAATTTATATGGTATTGTTTGAATTTTGAAAGTCAAACTTTTAAATTTTAATCGTGAACTCAGCTTGAAAATGAGCCAAACGTCTTTCGAAACAAACTCTTTACCCTCACAAGTTAAGGGGTCAAGTTTAAAAGATATCACATAAATTGAGTCTGAGTTAAAGTCGGAGGGAATTTATGACTTAAATTCTGTTTGAAATAATTAAGAAATGAATTAAGGATAGAATTTTGGCATGCATGGAAAGTTGCAGACATGTGAACAAATGCTAGCCTGGAATAAAAGGTGGCTAATAATTTAAAAGCAGAGAACTACTGGCCCAAATTAATTTGGACTAGATCTTTTTCTTGAAAGTTGAATGTTTTAGTAGTACTAGTGGAGTTTATTTTATTGATTTTTGGGGGGATCACAAATCAGACCAATAGGTACAGAAAATACACCCGTGACTTCCCATTGGCCTTGTAGTTTGTGTCATTCTTTCTTTAACTTCAGATTTTATCACTGGGTCGTAAAGATACGATCTAACTTAACCCTAAAATCAACTCATGATCTGAGGATTCTTCGAGTCAATATAAAAAGGCGATAACTTCAATCTCCAATCAATGTGAGACTTTAACCAACTTTAAAAAACCCTTCACGTCCAAGCCTAACTGGAGCATGAACCAGAAGGCCAAACAGGGATGAATCTTACTCTGATATCATGTAAGATATGATACATGAGTCTAACTTAATCCCAAAAACTAGATCATGAGGAGAGGATTGTCCAAATCCATTCTCCAACCAACGCGGGACTTTAATCCACTTTAACTAGAATGTGACCTACTAATCAATGAAGTGATCGAGAATCCCGAAGTCTTAGTTTCAAAATTCAATGGAGGCTATATCCTATCTTTACTCCATTGTTGTTAGGGAATGTAAATTGTCCAGTACATGTATAGTTGTACATTTGATTTTGTCGACCAATATTACCCTTATGCTAGACTTGGCCCATCCCCAACTCACAGAAATTAGGCCCAATAAACACTGCATGCCCAACTATCCTTTGGCAAAAGGACATTAAAGATACTTACATTAGCTATTTGTATACGATTTATTGAAAAATTCATAATAAATTATCCTTTTGTATATATTTACAAGCAAAATATACAAACGGACAAAAATATATAAACCACAACATCCATAGCAAACATAACTATAACTATGAACTATGAAGCGCAATCATTAAAACTATGTATATAGAGCCTTATCGTGTCTAATAATGCTTGCTATACCCAAAATTTTCTCTTAAATAAATTAACAAGACTAGTTTAGTAGGTATAAAACACAAGAAAACACTATGCCAACGACAATAATTTGAGCTGGGTGATCTTGGCCACATTCATGAAAAGAATATTCTTAGTCTAATTAATACCCGATGAAGCCCACTTGCTACCTCCTTCTGAAACCCGTGACTAGATTATTAAACAATAAAATTTATAATTTATAGATCACAAATTTAGAAATCAAATATTAATATTTATGTTCATACTATAAGAAGTGAACGCAGAATATTCTGTGCACGAAGATGCCCTTCTAAAAATAGGAATTCAATATAAGAAAATCGGCTAGGGCCTTATAATTACATATAGCCTTTGCTTTCCCTTTGAATGGGAATTTCCCGTCATGTTTTGAGATTCCAATTGAAATATTTAATTTACACTATGAAGTCATTTAAAGTTAAATGCCAATAATTATCTAAAGTGTTAATTGACTGGTAAACTAGAAAAGAGAAAACCAACTTCTTACTATATATATATATACTACACTCAGAATTTATCTTACACGCCGCTGCGATTTAGCGGTAATAATATAATTATCGGTATATTATATTAACAGTCAATGATAAATATAAGGTATTTATAACCAACACTTTATATAAATATCGCTAAAGATTTTAGCGACATTGAATACAGGGGGGATTAACTCAATTGTTGTTAAATGTTATTACAATAAATTTTGCTTGCTAAAAAGTGAATTTACTGCCATTAAATATCTCTTTTGTTGTAGTGTTAGTGTATAGATAACATTGATAGAGGCCTAGGGATGAAACAAAATAATACCTGCATAACTCTATCCAGCTACCCAACGACCGCTTAGAATATACTAAGTTGGGATTAATTAAACATGGAACATGTCTACCTATATTAATTTAATTCCATCTTGACATATACCTCCAAGATCTACCAGCTAAAATTCCTTGCTTACACACATGATGGGGTTAAGAATGTTTTCTAATCATTCTTCTAATATTCTTGCATATATATTCATGTAGCCTATAAAAACCCAACCATCATGTTAATTCTTCATCATCATCTCTTTAGCTAATTACAAAGTTTTTTAAGAGTCTAATTTTAAGATGGCTAAGTCACTTGCCTTATTTCTTCTATTCAATATCCTTTTCTTCAGTGTGGTGAGTGCATGCAACACTTGCCACAAGCCAAAACCAAAACCAAAGCCAAAGCCAACGCCGAAGCCATGCCCCCCTCCTCCTTATTCAAAAGAAGGCAAATGCCCAAAAGATGCTTTGAAATTAGGTGTTTGTGCTAATGTGCTTAGTGGTTTGTTAAATGTAACACTTGGAACTCCACCTGTAAAACCATGTTGTAGTCTTATTGGAAATCTTGTGGATTTGGAAGCTGCTGCTTGTCTTTGCACTGCACTTAAGGCTAATGTTTTGGGGATTAACCTTAATATCCCTATTTCACTTAGCTTACTTCTTAATGTTTGTAGCAAGGATGTTCCAAAGGGATTCATTTGTGCTTAAATACCTTTTGTGTTTTTGATATTCATTTGTTTAGCAATTTATTCTGATGTTCTATTTGTTTATGCACTAAACATCTTGTTAGGTGCAAGGTTGTGATTTTTTTGGATTGCTCATTGTTGGAACACCTCTTTGTGTGCCCTTTGGAAATAAATAATAAATTTCTTAGTATCACTTTCAGTTTGTATCCCTCTCTACTTTACTAGTGACAGAGTCAGAATTTTCATTAAAGAGTTCAAAATATGAAAAATTAAACCAGAGGTTCAATATCTACTATATATACTTAAAAAGTATAATAATTTTACATCGAATAAACCCCCTTAACGCTACCTGACTCCGCTCATAATCTCTACTTATGATGTACTACATATATACTTTTGTTTCTTAGACCATGATTTTCCTTTGTTAGGTCTAAAGAGGACATATATCGAAAACCTTGTAAGCTGTGGTTCCAAATAACAAACTACAGCCAGAAAAACGTAGTTGGGAGGGAAAAACATGTAACATTGATCCAGGTTTTTGAACTTTTGGGGAATTTTAGCCGCTACCTAAAATTCTCACCATGTTGATAAGGGTCCGATTCCTCATCTTGTTTCCCTTCTTTATTTTTTCCTTACACTTTGTTTGCATGATTTTTACATAATGTATCGTATTGTATTAACTTGATGAATACAATCTTTGGATAGATTGTATCGTTTTCTATCGCTACATAATATCATACACGAGCAATATTTGAAGGACAATCATATAAGAAAAGTAAGGTATTTAATAGAGCTATTATAAAAAAGGGTAGTGAAAGAATTAAATAAGATTATTATTATTATTTTTTAAAAAGAAGAAATAAGTTAACGATGCAATCGATCACGCCCAATTGATTGTTACTCCCTCCTTTTCAAAAAGGATGGCCTAGTTTCACTTGGAACGAAGTTTAAGAAAAGAAAAAAGACTTTTTAATCTTGTGGTTCTAAATTAAAGTTATGTCAAATTTACGAAAATGCCCTTTAATCTTGTGGTCTTAAAAATGTCACGTGGAAAGTTAAAGTTAAAGTGCTGCCAAAGAAGGAAATGGGTCATTCTTTTTTAAACAGACTAAAAAGGAAATGGAGACATTCTTTTTGAAACGGATGGAGTACATAAAACTTTCCGTCATTACGTAACGATGAATTTAACGATATGATACAATAAAATTTAAAAACAACCAAAACTTCAAAACTAGGTTAGGATCTATTCATTAAACTTTTTTTGATTCAATACATTTTTATGGGTAAATTCAATTAAATTTTTTGACTCAATACATTTTAAATGCATTAATCAGTGTGATCAAGTAAAAAACTGGACAAACAAATTGAAATGGAGAAAGTATTATTATAGGAAGATTCAAATGTCTGATCATAGTATAGTACCATAATAATAGTAACATAACATACATAGAAAGAAGAAATTTTAGCCCATCAATATATATTATAAAATTCTTATAATATCAAACATTTTAACATAAACTTTAAAAGATGACATTTATTTCATGAAAAGAAGGCAATAATCATAACTATAGCCTCCCTTGTAAACAACTAGAATACAATAAGAAGTATACTTCCTTTGAAAATAAGCAACTAGTATATATAAGCACACAAAACATCAAATAACACACTGAAAGAAATTGAACTCTATGAATTGAAAATATGGCTTATTTGCATTGGAAGTTCTTGGGTGCATATTTGCCACAATTGTTGAGCAACAAGCTAAGTGAAAGTGGGATATTTAGATTAATTCCCAACACATTGGCTTTAAGGGCAGTGCAAAGACAAACAGCAGCATCAAGATCAACAAGTCCTTCAATTAAAGAACAACATTTAGTCTTGGCTGGACTACTTCCAATAACAAGGTGCAATAAGTCACCCAACAAATTGGCACAAGCATTTAGCTTTAGTGTGTCCTTTGGGCACTTACCCTTTGATGATGGGGTGGAGGGGGTAGGGGTAGGGTAGTGGGGTTTGGGGTGTGGGGGTGGTGGGCATGGGACATTAGTGGAACTAACCATAGTGAAAAAAAGAATGTTCAATGTGAGAACAAGGGCAATTGAGGATGCACCAAACTTAGACATTTTTTCTAAAGTTAAGAAATTAGCACTCTCAACTCTTGAATGTGGCTAATTAGTAGTGAAAAAGTTGTTTGTTTGGTGTTTGAGATTATGAAATGAGTGGCTATTTATAGATGGAAATTCTGATATTTTTTTAATTTTTTTTTCTATTTTCCAAAAAATTGAGAAAGATCCATGTGGAGACAAGGAGCTGGCAAATGCAACTTGAGATACTATTATTATTATTGGATTATAAATTTATATTTTTGTGGATTTTATTAGTTGTCTAATTATATGATCTTCTTCCTCAAAAACAAATTATTTATCCTTAATTTCCACATGCATGGGACTTAAATTATTTGAACATTGTTCTTGAACATGTTGAACATGGATCCCATCAAGATTAATTCTTATTACAAGTATATTTTTGTGGTTACAACATGCAAGATATGATAAATAATGACAGGTTAAAACAGTAAATTATATTGATAGTATAAAAGTTTTATGTATTATATTGTCATGTATGTAATTTTAATCAATCATTTTATCATAACTACATATGTACTTATATGTAAATTAAACTTAGTTACCTAACACTAAAAGACAAAGTAATTATGGCTCTAGAGCAGGATGATCTATTGTAGAGAATATGTATGCATAATAAATAATTAAAATTAGGAAAAAATTAAGCCGTGATTTCACATATTAATAATGTGCTAATGAGTAATTAGCCTTAGAGAAAATAGTCAAATGCCTCCTTAATTTATTACCGGATTTCCAATTACACACTCATACTATGCGGGGGTCTTAATACCCCTCTATTCATTTTAAAAATAAAATATATAGCCCCCTAAAAGGTCACATCCAGATTTTTGTTAGAGAGTGAACACACTCGCCTGCCACGTCATATATATTAATTTTTAATAAAGAATTTATGATAACTTTCTTTGTTTTATTTTCCTTTTATATTTTTTCTTTCTCTTTCCAGCCATTTTCTTCTTTTCTTTTTCTTTCTTCTTTTCTTTTTCCTTTTTTTGCCATTGAAGAGAAAATTTCAAGTTTTTTATTTATGCTAGTTTTAAACTTACATTTATGGAATGTACAGTTATGAAATTTCAATTTTTATTGTTAAAAGATAAAGTTATAAATCTTTGATAATTTTTCATTTTTTGCAATTGAATAATTTCCCCCCCCACCATTTTCATCTTCTTGCAAATATCAAAAGTTTATCAATTTGAAAGGTAAAATTTAGTAAGAATTTTATTTCTAACCGTTTCATCTACTATTTGATTGATACTCAAGTTATTTTCATGGATGAATTTGTTGAATTCTTCAAATTGAGGTAATGGATACATAACAATGGATCTTTTCATTTCTATTTTCAAAATCACATATGGGTTTCGTTGACAATCCAAAATTCTTTCTGAACTTGAATTTAAATTATTGAACTAGGGCACCAAAAAATCATGATAAGAATTAACCCATTTGGTCATGTGGTTAGGCATGATGATTATCAATTTTAATAATATTAATAAAGAGCTGATTTTCAAAATTTCCTAATTTCGTGCACAAATTGAATAAATAAAATTCTAGAATCAAGAAGAATAATGAAATTCCATGGTGAATCCAAACTTAGAGAAGGTGAGTGATGGAGAGATTTGATTTATGTTGTTGTGAAGAAGAAAAGAAATAAATAAGAAAAAAAGAATAATTAAAAATACACATATTTATGAAAAGAAAATTTATTATTTGTTTTGGTCCTCACTCTCTTTAAGAGAGTGAGATACACTCACTGTGGCACATAAGCGTTTAGAGAGTAAATTATATCAGTTTTAAACAGTTTAGATGAATAAAGGAACACCCGTAAAGTTGGAGTGTGTAGTTGGAATTTCGAGTATAGATTTGGGGGGCTTTTGATCATTTTCTCTTAACCTTATTAACAACTATCAAATGCTATTATGATGGGTCCTGTGATCAATATTTTATGCTAGAATTAGTAACGTGATTAATAATGTAATATAGATGGTAAGGTGGTACGCCATTCTATGATAACAATATTATTATTATTATTATTATTATTATTATTATGCATATTACGGTTGATTTAGTTATTATTCTATATTAATTTTAAATTATTATAAAAATATATAAAAAATTTAAGTTTTTAATTCGTTATTAATTTCGAGCAATTGTAGAAGGCATTCTGAAATAATGTGACACTTCTCATCGTGTTCCATCGTTAAGGTATACAAAATTCAAAACTATATCTCATTAATTAGGCTTCACCTTTCAAGTCAATGCATTTATTCCATTTTATTGGAAAGAATAAATAATCTAAAATGATGTTTTCATTAAAAAAAAATAAAAAAAATTAACACATTTAATTTGTGCTACTAGTTGAATACTTTCTCCGTCCTAAAATACTTGTTATATTTTATTTATTTAGAATCAAATTATATGAACCTTATCAATACTATAATATATATTTCATCATAATGAAATGAATTGAATTGCAACATGTAGTATTTTTTTATACAATTTTTGAATACGTAATTTTAATAATATTATTAAGTTAATTTATCTAATATAACTTTAAAAATTAAATATGATAATTATTTTGTGACAGATTAACTAGATAGTCAAATGTCATCACTTTTCTCTTTTGTAGAGAAGATTGTGTGGCGTATATATATTTAAGTTTTTTTTTTTTTTTTATCAATATATGTTTGAAGTCAATATTAGAAGCACAATATGGAAAAAGAAAATTACTAGGAAGAACTATAATATTCCTTTGGGTCAAAATGTGAATGGTGATATTAATTAAGGTTCTCAATTAATTTTATATCTATTTATAGCACAAACTATAATATGTGTGGTATTGATAATTCGTGGCAAAAAATTTTTGAAAAAATCACCGAAAATATTGAATATTTATCGTCAAAGATGCTAATGCAAAGTTATGATTGGATATGTATATTATTGAAATATTTTCAACCTTAACTTTTTATTTGGCAATCCATAATCACAGGAATAGATATCTTTTGACACTTGTTAGTTTTTTTTTTCTTCAGTTCAAATATATTTCATTTTGAGGCTCAAATTCAACGCTTCTAATTAAGATAGATTTAATTTCATTCACTGCAATACGTACACTTATAGATGGTTATTTATATATTAAAAATAAATCATATAGTTGCTTGTATGGATTTGAAAAATATGTTGGTTTTAATTGAACTTAACATATTCTAGAATATATGAAATTTTAGATTTTTGCATGTAAATTCGTAGAAAATTTTGAAAATAACTCCTAAAATAAAATCTTCATATAATATGGACTTTTCTAATAGTGACAGGAATAGACACATTTTTTGTATTTAGTTCATATATTCAAAGTAAACTATCATGGTTTGGAAAAATAAAATAAATTGTACATAGATTTTGAAAATTTAATGAAAACAAGTTGATCCACCATGCTATTTATTTGTTGTTTTATTGTTTTATGCATAAACTGCGCAATAGCTGCCTAGAAATTCAACCAATTGTGACAGGACAGCTCCCATTTTTCACTTTAATATAATAATAATATTATTTATTTAACGACGGATAAATTATACTACTAAACAATAAAAAATTATGATAATTCTATTTATTGACGGATTATCTAGATATCATATTAGGTCGAGCTCTTTCATGACAAAATAATTACAAATTTTAAAGCTATTTTTAAGATCTTCTCGAATAGATTAAAAGTGAATTATACATGTATTAAAATTATATAGCTATAAATGATAAATATTTTCTAAAAATGATATACGTTAGGTATTTGTTTTGACTTTTGGGCTTACTGGACTATTTTTCATGGGCCAACTTTAGGGTCTTCATTTAAGACAGCCGTATGTATAAAATGTTTCAAGTTTAGCCATTAAAATTAAAATTAATTTCAGGCCTTTTTTATTGAAGTTTTAAAAAATAAATCGTATCTGAAATTTAGCATCAATTTTATTTATTTTTTTTTGCATGAATTTTTAGGATTAATCAAAAAGGAAAAATCAGACGCCCAATATTTTCATACTAATTGAGTATAGTTCATAGGAGTACTTTATTAGTGTAAATGATTTTTACATTATTAGATCAGTTAGATAATTTTTTATGTAATCATCGGTTAAAAGAGAAATAGTAAATACTTACTCATTCGGTTATTTACATCAAATAGTATCAATTTATCATAGTTAAGTAATTGAACGAGATAATATTTATTTATTAAAATATATACAAACATATGACATATATTAATTGATTTGATATAAACATAGTTACCTTCTAAGACATGTTAAAAGACATATAAATGAGTACGATTCTCCATCTTGTAATCTCCTCTTCCATTTTCCTTTCCCATTCCGCCTTCGCCTATATTTTATTTTTAGTTTTAAAAAATTACATAAAATAAATAATTAAGTACCATGACATTCTGGGCAAAAATCACGGGCTACAAAATAAAACAAATAAAATTCCTAGATTTTGGAACTCAGCAAGAGGAACATGGCAACTTGTTTTCCTTCTTCACATGTGCCTTGATGCTTCAAAGATCTACAAAAAATATGCTACATTAATTCCTAGCCAGCCTAAATTCCTGACCTTTTCTTGTTTTGATATCTGTACTGGGCCATGACTAAATTTGAGTTCGCGCGTTGAGTTGAGTTGAGTGAATGTGGAAAGGTGGCCTCGGGGTATCGAAAATTCAAAGTCAAGCGGTCGAACATAAGATCACTAAATAAGGGTGGAGCTAACGCATCCAGGATAAAAGTTTTATGGGGGTTCGGCATTTAAAGTTTTTATCTTTAATTTGAACTCATTATATCGGTTCATATTTACTATTTATTAAAACTTTCATAAATCTTTACTCATAAATTATATACATCGCAACCAAAAGTATCGGATTCAGATGAATCCGATACCAAAGTGCTACATCCACTTCTGATAAAGGAATCGCAATCAATCCATCTTGGTTAAATCCTGACTTACACATGGTTAATAAAATGTTGTTCTTTTCATTATTTTAATCTCCTTTCCTTATACATGAACCCTATAAAAACCCAACCATATTACTACACTCTATATATCAAATTAAATCAATTGCAAAATGGCTAAGTCACTTGCTCTTTTTCTTGTATTCAATGTTCTTTTTTTCACTATGGTTAATGCATGCTACACTTGCCCTGGCCCAATCAAACCAAATCCAAAACCAACACCAAGTCCATCTCCTAATTCACAAACCAAATGCCCAAAAGATGCCTTAAAATTAGGTGTTTGTGCTAATGTGCTTGATGGTTTATTAAATGTAACACTTGGAACTCCACCTGTAAAACCATGTTGTAGTCTTATTGGAAATCTTGTGGATTTGGAAGCTGCTGTTTGTCTTTGCACTGCACTTAAGGCTAATATTTTGGGGATTAACCTTAATATCCCTATTTCACTTAGCTTACTTCTTAATGTTTGTAGTAAGGAGGCTCCAAAGGGATTTATTTGTCCCTAAATGACTTTTAATTTGTTGAGTTTGGTTCTAGATTTTTCAATTGTTCCCACATTGCCTATGGGGTTGATTTATTTTTTATTTTTCCTTGTTGGAATTAAATAGCGCGATATGCGCTATTAGTGTTTGTACGTCCTGTTGAATTAATATATTTCTAATTCGTATTACCTTATTATAGTTTTCATGGGGATTTTTCCCCCGTTACTTATGATATACTCGTTTACTCTCACTTGTTCAGTATTCGGAGGGGTTTTTTTTTTTTTCACTTTTTTACTTATCTCTTTAACATATTAAGAAAACATAATTTCTTTACCATTATTTACCCCTAGTATTCATTACTTATTCTCAAATTATTTTTCAAGCTCTAACATTAAATATCGATGATAAAATATCCATACATATCAATCATTATTTTATAAAGGGCGTGAAAATTTCAAAAATAACAAATAAAAATGAACTGACTAGTTTTTGTTAATTTCGTCACTTGTTTTACTTTACTTGATAAATAAGAAATTTACGAAATTGTACGTGGGAGGGAAAAATGGACTTGCAGCACCTAGTACGTACTTAATTACGTCAAAATCACATGGATTTAAATGATAAATAATTAAAGTGAGAATATCTATTAATTTAATTGTATAGTAGTTAAGTAATAATGTAACAATCTCACGGGAAGAGTTAGACATCAATGTAAGGTTCCACTGAATCCAAAAAAAATTGATTCAAACTTTATATTTATATTAAGAAATTATCAAACGTAAATAAACATAAAATTTACATCCCAATAATTACTAATATATATTATTGCGCTACGACAATGTCTCTTTTTAATCTGTTTTTGTTGTATGATGTAGTTTTTGGGATTGTGATTAGTGAGATTTTGATGAGATTGCCTAGTATTTATGATTCTTTTTTGTTACAATTCTCACAAAAACTAACAGTTAGAGTTAATTAATAAATTATTTAACAAAGATAAGAAGTACTCATTTTTGATAATTTAAAGGATGAAAACTACTCAAAAATATATTTAAGATAAATAATGTTTGTTAGTGTTTCTTTTTTGTAGACTCACTACAACAACAAAAAATTTTAGCGGCAGTAAATATATACACATTAACAAAGAGGGCTAAAACGTAATTATCAGCATTAGTTAATTATCATTAAATCCAACGTCGCTAAAGGCTTTAGATTTATTTATAAAGAGTGTTATTTGCTTCAAAAAATACATTTTTAGTGGCAGTTAAGGTATTTTCATGAATTAGTTATCGCTAAAGATTATTTTTTATGTAGTGAATTTGCACTATTTTTCATATTAATGACTATGCTTTATTTATATATATTGTTTTCTTCTTTCTTTTCTTGAATTCGATAGATTTCAACTGAAAATCTTTCGAAAACAACCTCTCTATCTCCGCTATATTCAATGTTTTATTTTAAAGTGTGGGACCTTTGGTACCTTCCTATTATGTCCGTGACTCAAGAAAGTCCTTAGATTCCCATTACACCTATCAAAAGATGCAAGTTGAGCCATATACTTCAACAAAGAAATGACTATATTTTCGACTAATTATATAATTATTCTATTTTCCCAGATTTAACTAACACAAAAATCCAAATATTAGAAGCATAAATTCTGCTAAACGTATTCTCATTTGTTGATCTAGATCAAGGGAATTAAATGACTAAGCATGATTTGACCTCATCTTTGCCTTTTAGGTAAAAGTGACAATCTTACAGAATTTAAGATAAGCAATTATCAATAATACAACTTAGAAAAAAACAAATCAAAAAAATAATTAGAGAAAAAGGGTTACTTTATGCAATCATGCATCTCTTTAATTAACTTTAATCAAATGTCACTTCTCTTTACTTTAACCATTTTTGGTACTTCTAGTGGAAGAATACTGTACAAGACATAAGCAAAGAAGAATTAAACTTAATCTTACTTATGTCAAAGGCTATAGATTAAATGTACAAGGCCAAATTAAAAATAAAAGAGAAAAACTTCAAAACCAATAAAAAAAATATATACATTAATATAACTACACAAAGAAGAAAAAAAAAAGGAGTCAGCGATATGGACAAATTTTATCGCTAAATAACAAAAAAGTTCATCACTACTTCATTTTAACGAGGGATTAGCAATGGATAATTCTATTTAGAGACAGTTTAACCATAAATTTGGCAGATAATTCTAATTCTTTTTAATTTCTTATTTTTTATGTTAGTGATGTTCACTCCAAAATACTGTGGAGAAGTAAAAATAATAATAATAATAATACAAGAAACAAATTAACTTTAAATGCTTCATATATTTAAGGTAAAAGGGTGTTAACTTAATTGAAACCAAACTAGTGCTAATTTATATTTTCAAACACATAAATCTGAAATAGCACTATCAATTCCATTTTTCATTTTTCGTTGCCACTAACACAAATCCCTTTTTTTGATTTTAAGAACGAAATTCTCTTATAGTTGACAATATTACTCTATATACTAAGTCAATATATAGCTTATAGTTTATAAAATTAAAGTGTACTTAACATTAAAACATACGAATTAGTTATGAAATTATGACTAGAAAATATGAAATTAGCTACGAAATTTATCATCCTATAATTCGTTGCTTATCTGTAGCTAAATAGGATTAGTATAATCTTTTTTATTGTTCAGCTATAAAATTTTATCTGTCACTAATTTCTTGTATATACTTTAGTAGATTTATCACTACTCTGTCGCTAGATAGCTCGTAGTTAAGTGGTAATTGGTATATCTCATAGGTAGATCTAGTAAAGTTATAATTTTCATCTTAAATATGCAAATTTCTTTTCTTATATTTTGTCCATTATACGTGTAGACTCTGGCGAGGAACATGGCAATTTGCAACACTTCATGTCTATAATAAAATACATTTTTAAAGAGATTTGAATAATTAGCTATGCTTGTGATGCCAGCTAAAACTTAATTTTAGTATTATTTATTACATATTTTACATGACTATGATGTTTAATTTTGCAATCCTATAAATAGCCACCTCCTATAATCTTTTTCAATATCAACTAAAGCCATAAACAAATATACTTAAAAAAACTTCTAAAGTTAGAAAATACTATGGCTTCTAAGAGAACTACTTCCCTTGCTCTTTTTGTCCTTGTGAACCTTCTTTTTTTCACTCTTGTGAGTGCATGTGGCACTTGTCCTGGTCCTAAGCCAAAGCCGAAGCCAAAGCCAAAGCCAAAGCCAACCCCGAGCCCTAGCTCAAAAGGCAAGTGCCCTATTGATACACTAAAATTAGGTGTTTGTGCTAATGTTCTTGGAAATTTGCTTGGAGTTGTACTTGGAAATCCACCAAAGAAACCTTGTTGCTCACTAATTGAAGGACTTGTTGATCTTGAGGCTGCTCTTTGTCTTTGCACTGCCATTAAAGCAAACATTCTTGGGATTAACCTTAATGTCCCTCTTTCTCTAAACCTTCTTCTAAATGTTTGTGGCAAAAAAGCTCCATCTGGCTTTCAATGCCCTAAGTGAACAAACAAACAATAACTACTACGTCTCAGTCCCAAATAAGTTGGGATTAGCTATATGAATCTTCGTTTGGTTACACTACTATATAGTTTGATTTGAGTTTTTTGGATTTTTATTTTTGTTTTTCTTATGAGCAATGTTCAAGTGTGTGGTAACTTCTTGTTTCCTTTGTAGCTTGATATAAGTAATTCCTTATTGTGTTCCCTAATGTACTTCACAATATATAGAAGTCTATTTTGTGGTAAAAGGCTATTATTTTACTTTTGTATCTCCTATGTCAATTACAAAAAAATGTATTGTCATAGTTATGTAATGCTCTATTCATATTTCTAATTGGAGTTATTAATAATAAATTTACCCTTTTGACAGAAAATTTGGTTAGAATGGTAAAATAACATATTTCACATTATGTCATTTTACCTTTCTGAATATTTTTATCTTTGAACTTTAATACCTTTTAATTATAAAATAGAAATGGATTTTTTTTTTAAAATAAAAAAGATATTACAGACTTTTCAAAATTTCTGGCCTAATTATGACAAATTTTTTTGACCATTTAGCATTATTATTAATAATATATATAATCAACAACATTGTCACTTCTATTAACTATATACTTTATTTATTGAGATAATTGAAAAACACAAACTTTAAGTGATTAATTACTCTTAAACAAGCAGAAGGGTAGATCCAACTTCAATGAGTACATATTAATAAACAAAGCAAGCTAGATTACGTATTTAGTAAAACTCAATAATGTAATTATAATTTAGATATTTAAAAATATTCACTTAATATGTATAAATAATTTATCTTCGTTCCATCTCTGTTGGAGATTTGTACGTACTAGCAAGAAATTTCATGACTACAACCTAGATTTCAACCAAACAACAATATGGTCTACCGTACCGTACGTAAGTTTAAATTAGATCTCATCTTTCTTCGTTTATTTTTATTTGTCTAGTTTAGACTTCGCATATTTTTTTAAGAATACTGATTGATACAAATATTTTAAATATTTTGATATTGGATTTTTTAAAAAAGATTTAGAGAATAAGTAGTTAATTAATGCTTAGGGTAAATATGATTTAAAAAAATATATTTTCTCTTGATATGTTTAAAATGACAAGTAAAAATAAAATATTGTTTTAAAAATAATAGATAAGTAAAAGTGAACGAAGAAAGTTATAAACCATAAATTTTTTTATTGTATGTTGTATAAAATATATTTTTTACACATAAAAAAAACTTAAAATAACACATAAAAGATATTTACAAAGTCATTTTTTTATTTAAATAGGGAGTCCTAGTTTTTCTACAGTTTTAGTACCTATGAATAATTATGAGGGTCTAGATTCAATTAATAAATAAATATGTTTGAAAAAAAACTGGCTCAAAAGTTTATCTTATAATAATGTTATCATAATCCGATCGGCACATAACTTGTAGTTATTTTTCATTAATCTGCTTTTAAATTATTATTTTTATCAAATTAAACTAAAATAAATAAATAAATAAAAATAATAAAAGACTTTTTAAATATAGTATTATTGACTATATATATCAGACAAATAAATTAAAAAACTCAAATACTTTTCATGTTTTGGTAAGTTCTTTTATGAGACTATGTGCAACCTAAATTAGTCAAAGCTTTTACTTTTATAAATATGCTATGCCCAAAATTATCTTCTAATGTAATTTTCAAACCTAAATAAATATAAATGTATATATATTTTTGCTTAACTCTCATATGTCATTAGTAAATCTTAATTTGCTTTTCTATTTACTAGTACACTACACACTATAATTAAATAGGACCAAGGAAGTTTTGCCTTCGCCCTTCAATGAAAGATTATACTCTATCATTGGCACACCATAAAAATATATTTTACGTATATATATATAGTAGAGACTGAATTTCCTGCGATTTTCTTTTTATATCTTGAATCTTTTAGTTAAAATTTTGATTCTGTCACTGATATGGGTTAAACAAGTCGTTATGCATGGTCTAAATTTGACAAAGACTCATGCTCTTATGTCCATTCAAGTCATTTCAGTTACTCATTTTTTAATTTTTTGGGTGGGGAGAGTAGACCTAAGATAGTGATATTTTCATAAACGGGACCAATGTGCTTTTGGTAGAACTATAATTAGCCACAAGTATAGTTCATGCATTATTTTTATATATATTACAAATTATAGGTGGATATTAATCTTTAGACTTAGTAATTGATCATGACGTCCAACATTCTTTTTCGTCTTTCCCCTTGTTTTACTTTCTTTTTACGCGGTTCCACAATTTGGCCACTTGAAGGCTAAATTTAAGACTATATAGTATGGTCCTTCGGTACGCTGATTAAATTATATTGAGATTATAATTATTAAAACTAATTTATACTATTTAGGAGACAGGAAAAAATATTTTAAAGTTAGATCGTATAGGATGATATATTATTCTATGATTAAGTAGATTAGATTAAATTTATATTGTATTTGATAGATGGTATAAATTTATACCATCAAGCGTCAACCAAATGCGATATAAATTTAATCTCATGCGTAATTATAGGATATCAGACCTTAGCCATCACCAAACGACATCTAGTTGACATATATTTTATTTTTGCTGGAAAAGTGATGAATTTCAATTTTTGCAACTTTGTTTGTTTGCAATGTTTTTCAAATTCAAAACGTGAAAAACTACCCAAATTTTTTTTTGCAAATATTGTAGTTCACTCAAAGCGAATCTTACGTATCCAACAACTTTGAGCATACAATTTAAAATATGGCCTTGCTACTATAATTTACTAGATTCAGCTGTTTATCGATCTGATTAGCTTTCGGGAAAAAAGCTAACAAGTTTTTTTTATGTGATCGAGTTAAGAAAAATTTTAGAGAACTTAACATAAAATCCCACTCTAATATAATTATCAAGTTAATTTCTCTAATCAAATTTTGTGGGAGCAAATTAAAGTACCAAACATAACAAAGACACAATTTTTTTAAAAAAAGAAAAACAAGACTTAGGAACTCATAATTATTTGCATTTTTTTTTTACCTCTTACAAAATATTACAAAGAAAAGACCAAACATAACCTAGTAATTAATTCAAACAAGAGGAGGACAAACAAAACCAGGAGGAGGAGTTAAACCACATGTTGCAAGAACTGAAAGTGCTAATGGTAGGAAAATATTTAAGTTTAGAAGTTTAAGCCTTATAGTTGTGCATAGACAAATAGCAGCTTCTAGCTCTAGCAATCCTTGTAATACTGGGCAACATATATGTTCCACTGGATTACCTATCCCAATATGTACTAATCCTCCAAGTACATCAAGACAAAGCCCAAGTTTCAATGCATCTATAGGACACGTGGCAGGCGGAGGTGGAACAAAACCTGGTATGCCTCCACCTCCACCTCCACCTCCGCCAGGTGCACCACCACCAGGAGGTGCGTAAGGAGGATATACGCCACCACCACCACCAGATGGTGGCGGAAATCCTCCTCCTCCACCTCCAGGAGGATTTGTTATTGGTGGGAAAATACCGGGAGGGTTTATGATTGGTGGAATAATGCCAGGTGGGCGAGTGATTGGAGGGATTACGCCAGGTGGATTGACAATAGGCGGTAAAATGCCAGGTGGCGGGCGAGTGATTGGAGGGATTACACCAGGTGGATTGACAATAGGCGGCAAAATGCCAGGTGGCGGGCGAGTGATTGGAGGTGAGACGCCAGGTGGATGAGTGATAGGAGGTGATACGACAGGTGGCGGAAAGACAATAGGTGGCAAAACCCTAGGTGGTTGTCCACCATGATGAGGTGGCGGTTTGGTTGTCGGTGGGTGTGGACGTGGAGTCGATGGTGGAGGGTGGGGCCTACCGGGGGACTTAGGTGGATGAGGGTGATGATGTGGTGGGTGCGGTGCACCGCCAGGTGGACTAGGTCGTTGATAAGGAGGAGTACATGGGCATTGACCAGCATAAGTTGGTGGTAACAAATACATTGACATGAAAATCATACAAATGAACAACATTGCTGAAATCTTTGATGAACCCATAGCTATTTTCTTTTTCGTAATACGAAAAAATTATTGTTCTAACTCTTTAACTATTCCATTTTTTTTTATAATGTTATGTTGTTGAATTTTGATATAGACTATAGTTTTTATAGATGTATTGTATGTGTAACCCGTGAAGAAATTAATTTTATGAGAGAGCAACACGTATGTGGAGGAATTCCAAAGTGATTAGGTGTATTGTAAAACTGAAATTGGTAACTTTGGATCTTTCTTTGCAAACTTCAATATCCAATCCGTGAATTCTGATTATATAGTCCGTGAATAGTCTCTTTTTTTTTAAGTACTATTTCACAAAATGTCCAATTTTGCACTCATTTTAAGGCATTTTATTTAACCAGAATCGTTTAGTGTGATCGATAAAAAAATTAATCTAGAAATAAGTTTTTAGCACCCTTGTTTGCTGTTACATATTGTGTTTTCAAGTTTATCCTAATCTATTTATACGTTAAATCCCTTCATATGCCAAGTTTGAAAGAGGAAATTCGACCTTCTTACCGATTGATTCATGAATTTTGATGATCTAAAATTTAAATCGTGAAAATGAAAAAAATATTATTGTAATTGTAGCCCTGATAATAGGCTTTATAATTATATTTAATTTTAATTTAGTCGAATTTCTATATATTTCAATATAATTGTCTAACATGTGATGGGAAAACAAAAAAGAAAAGAAGTGAATCTTCTTTTTCTATCATGCAAGATTTTCTCCACCTAATGTAAAGTATTAGCATAAAATCTCAGACTAATTGAAACTTTTATTAAATTGTCTTATAGCTAGCTAGCTTGCTGTCAAAATAAACATATAAATATAACAAAGAGTAAATGGTGGAGTATTTGTCTAGTTCATTTTATCATAATTCATAACGAAGATGAAGAGAGAATTTTAATTTTATCAATTATGATTCTAGTATTTGAAGTTATTGAGATTTAACTTAGTGATTTATATATATTTAGTGATTTTCTTTTTAGAAAAATAATAATTTTAAATCACAATTATTAAATTCAATCGAACTCGTAAATTATATTCGGTAACTCCGCCTTGCACCAAAGGCATCATGTGAACCTTGTTTTGATTTCTTTCACTTCGAGGTTTCAGTCTGGCAAAGGGACCAAACAAAGAAACTTTTATTTTGGCTATTACACCAAAGACAAATAAGTATGAAAATATATAAATTTAAACAACATTACATATATTTGTTAGTTTGTTTACATTTTATTTTAAGTTTGAAGACATTGATTCATTGTCATTTGATTCAAGTTTTTATAACTTTAGCATACAATTTGATGAGAAGAAAAATAGGAGTAATGTTTTCATATGGAATAATTAGAAAGTTTTTTACTATTTTAGCGAGAATTTCTTTTTTATTATATATTTTTCAATCAGTTAATTCGATAAAAAATGAAAAAAAATATATATATTTTATAGCATAAATTTTTTAGTGATTCGCGATAGAGAAAAAAGTGAGAGGAACCTTATATCTCAAAAAATGATTGATAAGCTCAATCTTCAATAAAGGAAAAGATCAGCAATACATAATCTCTTGATCCATTACAGGAATATCTTTTTCTAATGTTGCTAAAGTTATCTTTTTAGTTGAAAAATGGTCCTTCATCTCTTTTTATATAATTGATTAAAAGATGTATAGAAGGTACTATTTATATCCTATCTTGTCATAATTAATCACCATCCACATAAATATCTATCTTCGGAAGCGAAATCAAAATTAAAATTTTGGGCATCTCATAGTCACTTCTTTACAACTGAATCGGATTGACAAGTTAAGATACATAATACATATATATTTATTTAAATTTCTAATAAAAATACAGGGTCTATGAAAAAGCTATTGGATTCGTCCGAGCCCACAAACCTCCACTTAACCATATTCTTTGTTTTGAACTAATTAATTGAGAATTATGGATAAAATAACTAATGACTTATATCTTGTTGGACAATATCATGTTGGGTCTAAACAAAAGTTTCACATTAATAGTTAAATAAAAGAAGTTATATATTTATGTGTAAGAATTAGTATTTTTAATGGTGCAAGTTTTTTTGTAAAAAATTATGTGGTCTTGATTCAAAACGAATAGTTGTTTGCATATGAATTAATGTAACATTTAGCTAATCTCTAATTTTTGAGGAAGACTGATCTGTCACTTATTATAAGTTCTTTGTACTGGATGATAATTTATTTAGAGCATAAATTCTTAAAATAAATATTTTTTAAATTATTTTTGGGTTTATTTAAATTATTCCCTAATTAGTCCAAATTACAGTTTTTTGGAGTCACTAGATGTTGTCTCACTTTCAACAATCCTGCTACTTTCAAGCATTTTTGTGGTTTACATTTGCTACTGTTCCCATTTTTGTAGTGTTACTATATTTTTAAGTTTTACTTTCTTAGCTTAACAAATCCAAGAAAATAATAAAAATTTCAACTCTCTTTTCCTCAAAAATTTATCCTAGACAATTTTCTGTTTTTATCACTTTTCTCTTTCTTGTTGAGCTAATTGACAAGCACTCGAAAACATGCATGCATGGCAATCATTAATGTTGATGTCGTAGCAGAGTTAGAAATTCTAATAAGGAAATTCAAAAGGCTATAAAAATATCATACATGTGATTTGAACCAGTAACTTAATTAAGTGAGATAATTTTTGGGTCACGTTTGATCAATATGGCGGAAGAGATAATTATAACAAACGCAGACAATAAAATCGATGATGCGATAGTATGTTACGCACCAACGATGATCACTACGAGTGGAATATGGCAAGGTGATAATCCACTTGATTATTCATTGCCACTCTTTATTGTGCAATTGACATTGGTGGTTGCCATCACTCGACTACTAGTTTTTATCTTGAAACCTATTCGTCAACCTCGTGTTATTGCTGAGATTCTTGTAAGTCATTTATTACGATTCTTCTAAAATATAACTATATGATCGCATTTTCAATTTCTCATTATTTGTCAATGTACATTGGTTTATAAGTGGAACACCTTGGTGTTATGATGTAACATTAAAAATTATTATCGTGTGATCAAAGGTCATGAATTCAACTATTGGAGAAAACTTCTTTCAGAATGCAAAGTAAAATTGCATATAATAATAAACGTATTATTGTTCAATTTAGAGACCATATAGTTTATAAAACACTAATTTTAATGGTTGTTAGACAAATTACAATTGTAATTTTGTTATTGGTCAAGATAATTTTTTTCTTGGGTAGAATAGTAATAAAATAATTAATGATCATATCGATATTAATGAATCGTCTTTTGTGCCAGACCGGGTGGATTGAATGATCATATCAATATAAATGAGTCGTCTTTCTGCTAGACATGATGAATTAAACTTATAATGAATCGTCTTTGTGCTAGATCGGACGAATATTGAATGATCATATCAATATATAAATGAGTCGTCTTTCTGCTAAACAGGATGAATTAAACTTATGATGAATCGTCTTTGTGCTAGACCGGATGGGTATTGAATGATCATATCGGTATAAATGAGTCGTCTTTCTGCTATACATAATGGATTGAACTCGTAATTTGTATAGAAGGAATTGAATAGCATAATTGTTGTTATTATATACTATGCTCATAGACTAATCTTGTGCAAAAAAATGATGGCAGGGTGGTGTAATTTTGGGTCCATCAGTGTTGGGGAGAAGTAAAACATTTGCTAATACAATATTTCCTCAAAGAAGTGTTATGGTACTTGAAACAATGGCAAATATTGGTCTTCTTTACTTCCTATTTCTAATAGGAGTAGAAATGGACATTGCTGTTCTTCGTCGAAATAGTAAAAAATCATTGCTTATAGCAATAGCAGGGATGATATTGCCATTTATAATAGGAAGTTCATTTTCCGTCTTATTGCATGATAAGTCACAAAACACAAAAGAAGGAACTTTCATTCTCTTCCTTGGCCTCGCGCTTTCTGTTACTTCATTTCCTGTTCTTGCTAGAATCCTCGCGGAACTCAAACTTATCAACTCTGAAATTGGGAGAATCGCCATGTCTGCTTCACTCATTAATGATATGTTAGCATGGATTGTCTTAGCTTTTGCAATCGCGTTTTCTGAGAATAAAGACATGAGTATAGCTACTCTTTGGGTGATCCTATCAAGTATTGCATTCATTTGTGTTTGTTTTTTCATCATTAGACCATTGATTGGAAGGAGAATAAGTCAGACTCCAGAAGGCGAATCGATTAGTGAGTTCAACATATGTCTCATACTAACAGGAGTTATGATATCTGGATTCATAACTGATGTTATTGGAACACATTCTGTTTTTGGTGCTTTTGTGTTTGGTTTGATCATACCAAGTGGTCCTCTTGGTTTAACACTTATAGAAAGGCTAGAAGACTTTGTATCGGGGCTTTTGTTACCTCTTTTTTTCGCCATTAGTGGTCTCAAAACAGAGATTTCTGCTATTAATAGTGTTGCAACATGGGGAGTTTTGTGTGTTGTTATAATCTTGGCTTGTGCTGGTAAAGTTATAGGTGTTGTCATTGTAACACTCTATTACAAAATGCCATTTTATGAAGGCCTTTCTCTTGGTCTTCTCATGAATGCTAAAGGCCTTGTTGAGATGATTGTTCTCAATGTTGGTAAAGACCAAAAGGTAATCAACATATACCCCTCTCTCTCTCTCTCTGTGTCTCAGTTTACGTGACACACTTTCCTTTTTAGTCCGTCCCAGAACACAAATTTCAAAATGAGAGTACTAAATACTTACATGTAAATGCAGGTTCTTGATGAAAAATCTTTTGCTATAATGGTGATTGTAGCAATTGGTATGACTGCAATTATAACTCCTATTGTGACAATAGTGTACAAACCATCAAGAAATTTCACCCCATATAAGAGAAGAACAGTTCAGAAAACAAAGTTGGATAGGGAATTTCGAGTGCTCGTTAGCATCCACACACCTAAAGCTGTTCCAACAATTATAAGTCTACTTGAAGCATCATGTCCAACGAAGAAATCACCGATATGTATATATGTCCTACACCTTGTAGAACTCACTGGTCGCGCATCTGGAATGCTTATTGTCCATAACATGCGTAAAATAGGAAGGCCAGCTATGAACAGAACACAAGCTCAATCTGATCATATCATCAATGCATTTGAGAACTTTGAGAAAAGTGCAGGATGCGTCTACGTGCAGCCTCTCACTGCTATCTCCCCTTACTCCACTATGCATGAAGACATTTGTGTTTTAGCTGAGGAGAAACGCGTGGCACTGATCATAATCCCTTTCCACAAGCAACAAACGGTTGATGGTGGATTAGAAACTACAAATACATCATTCGAACAATTAACCAGAATGTATTAGCAAATGCACCTTGCTCGGTTGGGATACTAGTAGATAGAGGCTTAACAAGGTCAACATTGAACCAAATTTCACACCATGTTGCAGTGTTGTTCTTTGGAGGACCAGATGATCGCGAAGCATTAGCTTACGCTTGGAGAATGAGTGAACACCCGAACATTGACCTAACAGTTATGCGTTTCCTCCCTGGTGATACAACAATTGGAGCAAGTAGATCAGACTCAACAACCAACAAGAATGACTATAGTGTACTAACAGTTGAAACAGAACGCGATAGGGAAAAACAGGTAGACGAGGAATATGTAACAGAATTCAGGACGAAAACAGGAAATGATGTATCAATAGTATACATTGAAAGAATAGTGAATCATGGAGAAGAGACAGTAGCAGCAATAAGGTCAATAGATGACTCACACGACTTGTTCATAGTCGGTAGAGGACAAGGGATTAGCTCCCCGTTAACAGCAGGGATAACTGATTGGAGTGAGTGCCCTGAGCTAGGTGCCATTGGGGATCTCTTAGCATCATCAGATTTCGCGATGAAAGCTTCAGCATTAGTGGTGCAACAATATGTAGGTATAGGATCCGGAGATCCATTAATCACTCCGGATAGTCCTAGCGTGCATTATCAACCCTTCAACCTCGATCATTCAAGTCATAGGTTACAAAACAGCTACACAGAACAACAACAACAACAATTACCCGATTTTCATTCACAACAATGAAAACTTAGTAGGACTTTGTCATGTCTATATAAATTTTTTTTTTATACCTATTCATGAATTTTGTTAATTGTAAAATGTAGCTTTTTTATGCTTCCTACTCTACACATCAATCTTTCAATTGTTAAGAGTAAAGTGAAGATAATCATAGTATCCCTTTTGTTACATTATCAAAGTTCAAACTAGTTTCGATTTATCTCGATGAGTATATTCACTTTATTAAATTCAAATCAAAGAAATTGAGTACTAACACATATGGCTATGATAAAATTTTAAAAAAGCGACGGACGAATTCAGTAGTTAAATAATATCTTTATCATCCTAGTTGATCTATATAATAATATCTTTCAAAAATAGTTTTTTATTTTCTATTTATACATATTTTTCAAGGCTCATCGATAAAATTACATTAGGTATATTATTGTTGTTATTGTGGTTGGCGGGCCTAAATACTGTACTCAGCTGAAATAACTAGCATAGTAATTTCATTATTTGGCTGTTTTGGTTGGCGTTTACTTATAAAAAAAAAGATACTACTATACATAAAATAATTTAATCATCGACAAAACTTCACATGTGAACCTAATCAATCGACAAGCTTGAGGCATCATTTATGGACTTTTTGTCATCAAGAATTTGTTTTTGTGTTCTTAATTTTTTGGAATTTAATTAAACTTTAAGTATTCACTTAATTAATTAGTCCATCTCTCAGCATCATGTCCCACTAATTTCATCTGAATTTAATTTATATACACGGTTAGTGTTAAGAGAATCAACTTTAATATTTTTGAACCATTACTTTTAATTTTTGTGATATATGATTTAATATATTTAATCTTCAGTTTTAATTTAAAATGTATGTTTTAGTCCCTTAATGAAGGAAATATGTATATTTAGATATTTTTTATAATTAGAACATATGCATGAGCAATTAAGTGGCAAAATACTTATGATATAAATTTGTGAATATTCACAAATAAAAAGATCAAAAGTGCATATTTTACTTGATTAAAAATTAAGAGTGTTTCACCAAATATCACAAGACTAAATTAGAATTTATCAATAATGAAAATCAAAAAATTATTCATTCGTATAAAGATATTACATATCAGTCTCCTTAAAGTTATGTGAAACTTATAATATTAAAAATAAAATTAAAAAATTGTTATAATAAGTAAATGTAATATGATAATATAAAAAATCTTTACATTAACGATTGACGATATATATATATGTGTTATAGGGCATTAATTAAAATTGTCATGTAACGTTATAGATCGACAAAAATTTCACAATACTAAATTGTGGTCCTATACCATATGTTAATATATATATACTAACAAACATTTTGTGTAGTGTGTTTAAATCTAGAACTTCCTTAAAATTGTGGTTTCCTTTATCATCCATGTGTCATTGCCACAAAACATTAAGATAAATTGAACATATATGGAGTACATTTTTTAAATTTTTATCTAAACAATTTGCAGGATATTCACTATGATTTTTTTTAAAAAAACAATAATTATATTCATAAGACAATTTGAGATCTGGTAAAACTCGAACGATGATATAATATTGTAACGATAATTAAGATACAAATCAGGTTGAGAAAGTTTATGACTTCCTAGCAATAGACTTATTAAGTGGCGAAATGGCGGTGAAATATATTTATTTTTAATCAGATATTTTAAATTAGAGTCTGAAAAATATAAAGTATTTCTTGGCAAGTAGTGGCAGAACCAAAAATACGAATAAGTGGACTCAAATAAAAACTACTCTAATAGTTTCTTTTTATATAAAATAAATTCAACAAGATATATATAAAAAAAACGCAATAAAAAAATTTGATATGTACAAATTTTCCGATGAATAAGTTTTGTTATTGATAAAGAACACTTAAGTATCCATTGTAGAAGATTCGATGCAAATTTAAATTAATTAGATAGTATTGATAATGTAATTAATCTTGAATTTTGAGCTGTTTTTGCATTGGAATATATATGCAAGTTTGGAACTAGAATCTTATCTTATTATAAAGAGGGAATTAAGGACGCAACTGTCTTTTCAAATTAATTCTTTTATGGTCAGAATTTAAATTTTTATTTTATTGGTCAAATTTTAATTTGTAATTTGTAATTTCTTTCTTCAACCCTCAAACTTTTAGAAAAATAAGTGAGCTTCCATAATAGTTATGATTTCGACAGACAGAGTTTAATAATTTAGATAATTTATTGATTAATTCATTTTTTTCATCATATTAAGAGTTTAACTAACATACATCAATAGTCTAGTTAATAAATAGTTTACGCCATATAATTAATTTTATTTATTATAACATATGTACTTTATTTTATTTTCAAAACCACATATCTCTCGTATGACCTAATAGACTGATATTATAAATATTTTCTTATATTATTGGTGTATAACTTAAAACTTAAATAATAAAAAATGCATCATCATAATATAAACTCCACAAATATATTTCATTTATCACTCATGATTAAAATGGAATCATACAATAAAAAGAAAGCCAACAATTATTGCCTTCCATCTAACCAATCAAAATAAACTACATATAGTAACTCCTTTGAAAATAAACAAATATATAAGCATACAAAACACCAAAAACACACACACACACACACTCAAACAAAAAGAAACAAATTAAAATACACTATATGAAAGTGGAATTTTTCTTTTTTGCAAAATGGAGAAATTTGGGTATAGCATAATAAATTATGCACATTGGAAGTCCTTAGGGACATATTTGCCACAATTGTTGAGTAACAAGCTGAGGGAAAGTGGAACATTTAGATTAATTCCCAATACATTAGCTTTAAGGGCAGTGCAAAGGCAAACAGCAGCATCAAGATCAGCAAGTCCATGAATTAAAGAGCAACATTTAGTCTTGGCTGGGCTACTTCCAATAACAAGGTGCACTAAGTCATTTAACAAATTGGCACAAGCATTTAGCTTTAGTGTGTCCTTTGGGCACTTACCCTTTGATGAGGGGGTTGAGGGGGTAGAGGGGGTAGGAGTAGGGTGGGGTTTGGGGTGGGGTTTATGGTGTGGGGGTGGTGGACATGGGACATAAGTGGAACTAACCATAGTGAAGAAAAGAATGTTCAATGTGAGAACAAGGGCAATTGAGGTTGCACCAATCTTGGCCATTTTTTGAAAGTTAAAGAAATGGTGTTTGTTTGGTGTTTGGAATTATGAAATGAGAAGGGTATTTATAGATGGAAATGATGGATATATTTTTGGCTATTTTTGTCAATTTTTAGGGAATATTTTGATGGAGAAAATTGAGTGGCCCATGTGGGGGGTATTGCATAACAATAGTAAGAGAATACAAAGATACTCATTTAATCAGACTTTAATGTGTATATTGAACATCTAATGAGAATTTTTTTTAAAATAAGTCTCTAGCAACAAAGTACTTGAGATAAGACTATTATACTAATATGAATTGTGATAAAATGGTAATTGAAATTTCTTTGACACAAATAAAATATTTTGGATGTGAGTCTCGACCTCTTCAAGAGATGAGTTTTGCTATGTATGAATTTGAATTTGATCGACTTTTAATATAAATATCAAATATCGAGCGAAAAAAAATAAAAAAAAGAAGAAAGAGATAACCATTATGAATTCTAAACTTTGGAATTTTGTGGATTTCGTTTTATCATTTTATTATTTATTTCTTGAATTAGAATAAACATTTATCCTTCTATTTTCACATGGGACTTGCATTATTTTGCTTAATGATTTGAACATCAACCTCTGTACATGTTGGACTTGTGTATCAAGATCTGAATCTCGTGATAAAGTCTTTGTGTTAGATGTTTTTAGCTCAAATTTGCTCATTACATAAACAAATTATAACAGTAATAACAATATATCTATAGTATAATTTTATAAGTGAGATCGATCTGGGAATATAAAGACCTTATTTCTATTTCTATAGCCTCCTTAGATCTCAAATTTGTGGATTACAATCATTTGGTTTGGTTCATTCTTTGACTGCTTTGCTTCCTCAAAAACAAAGAGAAACTAAATTCTTCCACCTCTCCGTATAAGTAGTGAAAAAGTATAAATTTAATTGATTGTTGACCAACGAAAACATTGAATCAAAAAAGAAATATATTGTTGTAAATAATTTGTTTTATGTAATAGCCATTGATCAATATGTCGCCTTCCTTAAATCTATGCATATAAGTAGTAAGAGCTTAGACTTGTTTTAATTAAGGTTTTTAGTGATTAGCTTATTTATGTAATATACAACTGAAAATAATACGTATAGAAATATTTCCTAAATTTGAGTTAAGGAGATTTAATAGAAATACTTTATCATACACTTTGGAATCTAATCGAAATAAACTGTATTTGAGCGTCTAAATAAAAAAAATTGATAAATTTTAAAAGTTCTCCATATATTCCACTTCTTTTTACTTTTATTAGTATGCCTTTATATTAGCTACAAAAATACCATGTCATATTTAATTTAAGACTATAACTTCTAACTTTGTTTTTAACCAAACACCACACATAAATGGAAACGATTTTTTTTTGCTTAGACTTTATATATGATTTTCATCATTTCTTACCTTCTAGAGTTAACTAAGAATAAAGTTAAACTCCTTAATTCACATAATTTGATGACCATTAATTCATATAATTATTATAATTAGAAAGAAGAAAGGGAAAAAATGTGTACGGTTTGATGCGTATAGGTATATAATATCTTTACCATTTATAGTTAATTATGTACTGACCATAATGCTACTAAATTATACATATGTTTATTATACACTAAAATTAGTGCAACTTACCTAACACTAAACATAAAAAGTAATAGCTCCAAGAACAGGGCTAATAATTAATATTCCATATAAAGACAGAATGTCACCCAATGAAGAAGTGATATCACAAATTATTTTGAGGGTTCGATTTTTAGCGTTGAACTTATTATATTTTTACCGTTATAAATTAATTATCTAATATTTATATACACATAAATTTATATTTATCCTATCAAAAGTATTGAGTTGATCTAGAAAGGATACCAATAGTCCACTACATTAGATCTGCCTCTGCTCGTTATTGTAGCGGTCCTTATATATCGTATTAACATATTTATGATTAAAAAAAAAGAATTCCAAAATAAAAGTTGGTTGGCAAAACTTTTAGTATTTACACAATTCGATCAAATTTTAAAGCGATAAAAAAAAATTTAATTTAAAATATCTTCATACATAAAATCGAATCGACAGATACACACTAAGTTGTAATTTATTTATTTTTTAAGTCGGCTAATGGTGCTCAAATTATATAAAAGAAAAATAAAAGCAAAAGGCCAATAATATTTGACCCCATTACTAAAATTAAATCGTGGATTGGATAACTATAGACTTCATTTTCAATCGAATTAAATAGGATCATTTTATATATATATAATTAATAACTGTCGTATATTGTAAATCTCCAAATTCCTATCAATCAGATATATAAAAAGGACAAAAAAGATGTAATGCCACTTTTGATGAACTTCTAGACACGTATTGAGGTATACCTAATTATGCATGAAAACCAACAAATAGTGAATACATGTGGTTTACATTAAATATTCAAAAATAATTAAGTCATAAAAAAGTACTATTTCTTGCAATAATTCTTAAACCCGTGACTCAAAAATCCAAAATCATGTTTATTTAATATTTAAAGTACGTATTATGAGAGATAATAAATGTCTAAATACAAGTAAGTTTAAAGAAATCATTTAATCACATATTAGGAGCTAATAGTTTGATGATCAAATAATAGGTTTTTAAAAAAAAATTATAGTTCTAAAATAAAAATACGAAGCAAGAACCTCTATAGGTTAGCTCAATTGACAGATATTGGAGGATTAGCATCTAGATAAAATTAAAAACGGAACTACTAAATGATCAGAAAATTCAGTCAGAAAACTAAAAAAAATTATAATATTTTTATATATTAAAATAAATTGATCTTTTTTATTATTTTTAGTTAAAAGTATTAAAGTTAAAAAAAATATATAAAAAGATAATATCATTCTAGCGGCCAAAAAGATTTTTCCAATTAAAAAATAGTCATCCTCTGATTTCAAACTTAGTAAGTGAAACTCCATCTCAATATCCTGGATTATTGATTACAATTATCCTAGATTTTTCACTTATTTAAGTTTGAAATCTATGACACTAACAAGTGTTTCTACATTAAAGTGGATTTTTAATAAATTTTCACACTGACTATTTTTTAAAGAGATTAGCCCAGTATAGTTTTGACCCTATGTTTTAAGTCACATTTTTTACCTCAGAATATCTCTATGAATCTATAAAAAGTATAAAAAAAAATTAAGCAAACGTAAGTCTATGATATATAAGTGTGTATATATATATATATATATATATATATATATATATATATATATATATATATATATATATATATATATATATATATATATATATATATATATATATATATAAATAGGTCGATCATTCTCGAGTTTCAAAAGTAGTTGTTATTTCAAAAGATTGGCTCCAAATCGATTTTCCCAGTAGATAAAGAAAAATGAAGAAAGCCAAATTAAAAAAAATTAAAAAAAAATAAAAAACTCAAATATGTGTTTCACATTGACACTAATCATGGGATGTGCTTTCCATTTCATTGACTATGTGCTAAAGGTGGTAACACTAAACAAGGGGGAAGAAAAACCACACATTCACTCAAGTTGCAACAATGCGTTAAAATTTAACGCGGAACAAATGTCTTTTTTAATACTCTTCTCTTCTTCTTTTTTCTAGTAAAAACAAATTGATGCATTGACTAGGACTTTTGTACCCTAATTAGATGGTACTACTTTGTGTGGTTTATGAAATTTTGAGTAAGCTCAATCAAGGAAATATCTAAGATTTTGTAAAGACTTAACGGTTTACTTTGGATGTGATGCTTTTTAGACTACGGACTATAGTATAGTCCAAAAATAAAAAACATCTATAATTCGCGTTAAAAATATTGAGTTCGTATAAATTCAATATCGACAAGTTGCATCCGCCCCTAACTCGTGACAGCAGCTTGTACTGTCCGCTGAAGTCGGTGAAAGGGTGTGTTAAGAGTGACAAGGCATTGTTTACTAGAAAAATAATGCATTCTGCTTCGTGACGAGTCAGAAATTCCAAAATATTCTAAGAACACCCAACTTAAAATCCAAACGTATAAAAAAATATATTTTTTAAAATGTTTGTCAAAGATCATGTAGTTTGACTTTCGAGAAGAAAAATGTAACAAGTAAAAGAAAGATGTATAACTCTAATCACTAAAATCTCTGTAATATTCTACCCTCCTCAGACCAAATGCCGGACTGCCTGCATTCGAGAATTTATTATAACGATGATTCTCAGTCTCCCTTATGATTTATAATGACATTTCAGTACCACATTTCATGTAAATTAGTTTGAACATGTATGAATTAGTCAAAAACAAGAGATGAAGAAAAGATTTTATCGTAGTAACCATGGAAAAGCAACAATTTCAATAATAATTGTTTGATCTCAAAAAGACAGTCAATCTACTAACCTTATAAGTTTATGACTAACACAAATCAAACTCTCAGATATGAAAAGATTCAGCAGAAAAGCGACAAAGACAGAGTAATGTAAGTTTGTTGGTTGCAAACGTCGAACCAAGATTTATTTTGCGCTGTTTCAAGCCTTATAGTTGATTATACATTAGAAGAAAAGCAGGAAACACATTTGTGGATTCAACTGCAACTAGATTCAAGCTCAAGGTTCTCCTCCGAGCTCCACTCTTAAGTTGTCATATGGATAGACCTTTGGTGTCTGCTCATACCAAAAACAGAAAAGGTTAGTCGATAAAAATGAAGATGGAGAAAATTAAACGCACAAGTTGTATGATGATCAAATGCAGGTTGACATAGTATCTAATCACTAGGGTATTTATATTTGATAATTGGATTGCTCAGAAGTAGTGATTGTGGTAAAGGTGAGCATTACTTACTGAAAGCCAGCTCTAATTGCACCTTGCAAGGAGGGAAAGTGTGCTACCCGTAGTCCCGTACTCATTTCCCATTACCCTCAAAGGAAGTAGGGGGTGATTCAATGACTTTTCCCCACTAGTAAGGTGGAAGTCATTTCTACCTCTCTAAAATGCTTTTCTCTTGCAACTAAGGATATTGATAAGTGTCAGTACAGCTTAAAGAACAATCTCAAATGACATTCCCGCCCAGGTGATTTGGAAATACACAAATGATAAATACAATCAAGTATGTTACAAACAATCACTACGATACAGCCTTTGAAACATCTTGACAGTATCATTCACTTCAAGTACAGCCTGTGGAACCAGTGTTACAAAAGGCGAGCGCCTCCTCGCCTTTGGCGAGAGGAGAGGCGAGGCGACGGCCCCTCGCCATTCTCTGTCGAGGCGTGGCGAGAGCAAAAAGGCGAGAAGTGGCGAGTTGTGGCGATGCAATGGCGACGGAAAAGGCGCCGCCTTTTTTATTAAAATTATTTGACTTAAAAATATTAGTAAAAATTAGGGTTTTTTTTTTGACTCCATCGCGACTCTCTCTCTCGCTCGATTGACTCTCCATCGCTGTCTCTTCTCCTCTCTCGCAGTCTCTTCTCCCTCGCTCTCTCTTCTCCGTCGCTGTCCATCGCTGTCTCTTCTCCCTCGCTCTCGGCTCTCCATCGCAGTCAGCTTCTCCATCGCGACTCGCGAGCCTCGCAGTCCGACACTCGTCTGTTCTCCTTCTCAGCTTCTCCCTCGCCGGCCGCCGGCGACGACCCTCGCGACTCTCTGTTCTCCTCCAGCCTCCAGGTATCGATTCTCTCTTCTTCTTCATTTTTTTTTTCTGTTCTTCTTCTTCATTTTTTTTTTCTGTTCTTCTTCTTCTTCATTTTTTTTTCTGTTCTGTTTTTTAATTTTTTTGGTGCAACTTGTAAGGCTGTAAGCCTTTTGCTTTGTGTGAAAGTGTAAATTTTTTTTTTTTAAATTATAGGCTGTTAATTAAAAAAAAAAAATCTCTCTTTTCCTAATTATTTATTTCAATATTCCTAAACAGCGAATTAATTGAATTTAATAATCAATGGCGGATGCTAGCAAAAAGAGGGACATTGGATGGAATTATGGCACTCAAGGAGCGACGAAAGATTCGGTTAATTGTAACTTTTGTGGGGGTACTTTCAATGGTGGAATAACTCGACACAAACAACATTTAGTGGGTGGTTTCAAGAATGTTAAACAATGTGTCGCTTGTCCGTCGGAGATTAGAGAAGAAGTAAGGGCTTATATGCAAAACAAAATAGCTAATAATCCCAAATTTCAAGTGAGGCAGCCGGAAGAATTTGTTGATATTGATGATCTTGATGAAATGGATGATTATGCGGAAATGAGGCCTCCCTCCAAAACTCAAAAGATATCTTCTAGTGGAGGTTCATCCACCGCACGAAGTGTGACGAAAGGACCTTTGAACCTCTATTTTTCACAAAAATCAACACAAAAAGGAGGCTTAGAAAAAGGAGGAGGAATCGAAGAAACAAAGAAAATTCTAAGAGAGCGTGCGGTAAGTGCTTTTGCAATTTGGATGTATGATGCCGGGCTCCCTTTTAATTGCGTCAATCACAAATCATTCGATAAATTTATTGAGGCGGTTGGACAACATGGCCCCGGAATGAAGCCTCCTACATTCCATGAAGTTAGAGTCACTCACCTTAAAAAAGAGGTGGATAAAGTAGAAAAAATTGTTGATGAGCATAAAGTACAATGGACAAAGTTTGGATGTTCCATTATGATGGACAAATGGACAGCACGAAATGGCAAAATGATCATCAATATTTTGGTGAATTCTCCAATCGGTAGTGTATTTCTTGGTTCTGTTGATGCTAGTAATGAATCTACCGATTCCACCAAAATGTATAAGTTATTTGAAAGCACTATCGAAAGAATTGGACCGGAAAATGTTGTACAAATTGTCACCGATAATGCTAGTGAGAATGTCAAAGCGGGAAGTATGATGATGGGTGCGTACCCACACATTTATTGGACTCCATGTGCCGCTCATTGCATCAACTTGATATTTGGTGACATATTCAAGGTTAAGCCATATGCTTCCGGTAATCAACCTATCTTTTAACTTCCTTTATAGTTAATAATTCATTAGCTACTAATTAATATAATTTAATCTTTCTGTAACAGTTTTTAAGAAGGCCATCAGAATCCATTCTTACATTAGTCATAGGCCATTGTTGTTAAACTTGATGAGAAAATTCACCAAAGAAAGAAATTTGGTGAAACCGGCCAAGACAAGATTTGCAACGGCATTCTTAACTTTGAGAGCTATGTATATACAAAGAAAAAACTTGAGAACTTTAGTCCTCTCAACCGAATGGAATTCAAGTAAATTTGCAAAGGAAACTTTGGGGAAAGAAGTTGCAAATCTTATTATTTCTGTCCACTTTTGGAATGATGTTGTTCGGGCACTTACAGTTTGTGGCCCTTTGACAAAAGTGCTTCGTTTGGTGGATGGGGAGAAAAAACCACCAATGGGTTATATTTATGAAGCAATGGATAGAGCCAAAGAAGCTATTGCACATGGTTTTCGTGGAGTTAAAAAGCAATATGAGAAAGTGTATGAAATTATTGATGCAAGGTGGTCAGAACAACTCCATCGGCCTTTGCATGCTGCAGGCCATGTTTTGAACCCAGGATTATATTATAAAGCTCAAGAAGAGGGAACTTTAGCAAAGACTCTGTGGACCGAGTATATTGCATGTGTTGAGAAGTTGGTCCATGATATAACAATACAAGATGCACTAGTCGCTGAGCTTCCTAAGTACAAAATGGCGGATGGACTATTTGGTTGTGGTCCGGCTAAAAGAGCTAGAGACACAAGGTCACCGGGTAAGTGGGTTGATTTAAATCTTACTTAAATTATTTGACTTATTTATAGTCACTAACCTTTAAATTTATTTTATTATAGTTGAATGGTGGTCACTATTTGGTAGTGAAACACCAAACTTGCAAAAGTTTGCCATGAAAGTATTAAGCCTAACTTGTAGCTCATCCGGATGTGAGCGAAATTGGAGTGTGTTTGAACACGTAAGTAAAAATTTATATCCTAATTTTCATATTATATTATTATCAATATAAACTAGTTAATATCAATAACTTATGCACAGATTCATTCCAAAAAGAGGAATAGGCTTACACTATCGCGTCTCAATGATCTAGTGTACATTAAGTACAATAGAACATTGAAACGTCGTTATGATGCTCGTGATCTTATTGATCCAATTCGCTTGGATAACATAGATGATTCAAATGAATGGTTAGTTGGATGCCCCGAAGATCAAGATGATGAACTAGTATATGAGGATGATGATCTTACTTGGGGTAGTGTTGCTATGGCAATTGGAGCGGACGAGAGTATCTATCATCTTAGGGGACTTTCTTCAAGATCAAGAGCACTTGACAAGGGCAAAGGAGTAGAAAGTACATCTACAAGTTCATCTTCAAGTAGGACTCGAACACTAATTGATGAAGAATACGAGGAGGAAGAAGATGAAGAGCAATATAATGATGTAGAGGATTTTGATCTTCAAGAGTTGGATAATTTTGAAGAAGAATAGACTTTTAAAGTTTTAGTTTATTGTGTTTTGAATTATTTGGTCTTTAAAGTTTTAGACATTTTAGTATCTACTATTGGTTTTTGAATTGAATATTTGCTAATATGTGTTATTACTATTAAGATTTTGGATAAAATATGCAATTAAATATTTTTAATTTTTTGTATTAATTGGCGCCTTGATTCAAAAAGGCAAGCGCCTCGCCGCTCGCCTCGCCGCGTGGCGAGGCAGGCCCTTGTCGCCTCTCGCCGTCCACAACACTGTGTGGAACTAACTAGTGAGTGTAGTGTCAAATCATCGGCTGCTCTAAATAAAAGCCAAGAGCAGTCCGTTGTTGAAATGATTAAGGATTTAGATTCCAAAGAAGGAAACTCTAGTTCACATCCTTCACTCTGAAATCTTGACTTCTGAAACCATTTTAATCACTAATGAAAAGTTTATGTGATAAGCACAACAGGTCAGCAACAACCGTTATCCATTGTACATTAACACAGCCTTATTCAGACAATGAATCATCGAGCCCAAAATAAATAGAATCTAAAATTTCTGCTACATCATACTAGGTGAGTGAAATATTTTGGTCTCTTTCTTAATTCTAAATGCTCTCACCTTTATTTTTAGAGCAGAAAATGGTCAACGATGTCCTTGGCAGATTGAATATGGCTTAAAATTACCTTTCTTCCACCTATTGGACCAAAATTGCCCTTGACGTTAAATTTAAGCCTCAAATCACCTCCTCCTTTTAACAGAACTGATGTAGAAAATATGAAATTTTTAGTTATACATGAGGTATTGATTTGTTGATCCACATATAGTTAGACCCAATTCATTCACAACCTAACCCATTAATCCAAACATGTTTTTAAAAGACCCCCACAACTTCATCCTCTTCATTCACCTCAGAACAAGATGATGCATATCAAAGAACTCTTTGAAATCTGTATACTCAGAAATAATTTGACTTGTATATAAATAAATTATTAATACCTCCTATGCCCTTCTATAATTTGTTTTGCTTCCCAAATATGTATATATACATATAACCTCTCCTCTTTGTTCGTTTCTCCGCCAAATTTCTCTATTGAATTATCCACAGGTACATTCTTCTTCTTAGTCATTTTCTTCAATTAGGGTTTTGTTACAAATCCACCTTCAAGATTTTTTGTTCTTTTTTCCTATTTTTTAATCAACTCAATTATATTTTCATCAGGTCAAGAATCCATTCATCATTTAAGACATTTAAGAGATTTTGATATTTTGTCACTATGAAAGCATCCCAATGGTCCTGCCTTCAATTGTAATTGCATCAGAAGAGTGGGAAAAAAAACAGAGCAATTTTTAATTTGTTGTAGTTCTTTCCAAAATGACACCACCATCTCTTTCAGCATCGAAGGCAATTAGGCACTTAGTTTATACAGCAGTACATAATCAAACCGATTGCTGATTCCAGATCAGGACTAGGCAACCGTGCTCAAGTTCAATGCTAGAGTGGCATTGCTGGTGTTCCTTCATATTATCATGGGTATGATGCTGGCAACAAGGTGATTAAGTCTTCATCAAGAGAGAATGAAGAGGATGGAGAGGTGAGGGCCTATTTAAAATAGGTTCGCGTATATAAGTCGGGTGGTAAATAGATTGAGTCTAACTAGTAACTACATATGAACCGATAAATTAATGCCACATATTTAAATAAAAAGACCATATATTCCATTTGCATCTGTTACAAGAAGGGGCAATTTTAGGCTTGAATTTAATGCTAAGGCAACTTCGGTTTAATAGGTAGGAGGGTAATAGCCATTTTCAATATGTTGCTGCTATTTTTTACCCTTCTCCATTTTCAGGATAGAACTTTCTTCAATCCTGCAACACACGCCCTTAAACTCCAACTAGTACCTTATGACATATCGAACGAATTGGGTTTTTTCTAAAACAATAAGGTAATGAAACTTCTTTCTGTGCTACCTAAAAAATAGCAAACAACTTTATGAATACAACAAAAATATCAACAAAGCTAGCGCACGACTAGTATTAGTAAAGAGCATGTAGCCTTGAATTTACAGCACAATGTAAATAAAAAAACAAAAGGATATGATGCAAGACGTATCTTGGTAAATTCTTCAGCAAACATTTCTCATCTTTTAGCATTTCATCATGGAACAAAATATATTTAATTGAGTAAAAACTTAGGCTTCTTCAATGACCTATAATCTAACCGAGTAAACAGAAATTTTTTATGAAGAAAACGGGATTCAACTAAAAAAGCATCCAGAGGATGAAAAAAATACAAAAGTGGTAGAACCAGTACAAGGTATATCCACTAATTTTAGGAAAACATCTTCCTAAGTATTTAGCACTTCCAAACAGGTAAGAATAGGAAAACGTTTTCCGAAAACATTTTCTTCATACCAAACACAAAGAAGGAGCAATCAGGAAAACTGCCATGGAAAAAAAAGTAGGATAGAAAGCTGTAATTAAACAAATTCAGGTGAAGAATTCAAACCACAAACTACTAGTGCTTGCAGCCCCAGAAATAGGAAGTAATTTAGGTTTAAGAAAAGAAAAAATCGTTAAGGTGGTGCATAGAGAAAATGAAGATACTATCTCAACTGATACTTGAAATACTACACCACAGATATTTTCATCATCCTACTGAAGGGCCTTTTCTTTTTAAGAAATAACCAATGGCATTGCCCCCAAGGCCTAGCTTAAGTGGCAAAAGGTGGAGGATTTGTGGCTTAGGTCGCAGGTTCAAGCCTCACATCATGCAAATGAAGCCCGGCATTCAAGCGGAGAAGGGTAGAGGGGCGGGCCCATTATCCACCAAGTTTAGAAGGTTGTGATTGGTCCAAAAGGCCACAGACGGATTTCTCGGTTATCAAAAAAATAAATAACCAATGGCTTTATAACTAGTGGTAGATTACTTGATTGACTATAGATGGTAAAACCTCCGACAATCCTCCTCTTCAATGATGGTTCAGCCGAAGGTGCATGTGCACCAGTAGGCACACGGAAGAATTGACAGGGTTAGGACCTGAGAATCAGGCAGATGCTGTGATGTGGTAGTTGGGAACTACTCATTTTAGTTTGGTAAGACAAAGTATGTGGATACTTTGGCCAATACAAGTAATACTCTTTACTTGGTTTTCAATCCTAGCATCACATCATTCTGTCATAGTACCTCAATATTTAAACAGAACATTTCCCAGCTTATACGGAGAAGATCACATAACAAACTCTAATATAATCCACGTGATGCTGGTCATTAGCCACAGAACAAAGAAACCACAGCCACAAAAGAGTTATTTAGTAAAGTTACCCTTAACTCAACAAAAAAAGAGTTCTTTAGTATTTGTTCAACATTAAGATCAACAATAAAGTAACTTTACCACAAATCGACACAGTAAACAACATACAAGTCCGTCCATATTATTAAAACACACAACAAAATGCAACTTGCATCTGGACAACATGGTACAGTAATGTCATCAAAGCATAACATTATTTTTCTAATAAGTATGTCAACAAAGCATAACTGATTCACACTAATAAGGAAAAACAGAACTGGAATTCAATAAATGTAGACTTACAAATGGGATTTTGGAAGCTTTATCATTCCAAACAGCTAACAGTCCAATCCCCACAAAACAACTCAACCCACCGCACAACCAAGCCAATGCTTCATACTGACGTTAAAAGCAGTTCAAGAATCTTCAATTATCTTGTACAAATAACTTGACTAGCAAAAATGAAAAAGTTGAAATTGTGAACTGTAAAAGCCATGAAGATGATTCAAATACTAATCCCCTTCCCAACAGATACAAAATCCTAAGATTTCACATATAGAAGTCTCCAAGTTCCAGATTATAATTAATTTGACTAAAAAACTAAAGGGCGAAACAATGAATTGGGGATTCGTATACAAATCTTGAGCCAAAAATCTAACCTTACCAACAAATATAAAGTCTTCATGATATTAATCTACTATCAAAAATAAATATTGTAAAAAGAATAAACATGGGATTCAAATAGGGATCCTAATCAGAATATCAAACCTTTCTTACATCAGCAAGCAAATCTCCAATTAACATTGAAACTAGTTTGACGAAAAATGAAAAATTGTAAACAATAGAAAATGAAATGGGGATTTAACAACAAATCTTAAATTAGAATAAAAAATAAAACTAATTTGACTACAAATGAAAAATTGTAAACCATGGCAAATGAAATGGGGATTTAACAACAAATCTTAAATTAGAACCAAAAAATCTAACCTTTCCAACGGTATCTGCTATGCGATCGATACAAGGCTCGGGAAAAGGAGTACCATTGTCCCATGTAAGTTCATCATTCACATGAAGCTATAATCACAACGACAAAAAAAAAAACTAAATTAGGGTTTGCCAATCAAATTTATTAAAAAAAACAAATGGAACCTAAGGACGTATTAAGTACTGTATGTATTTATACTATAGGCATTACCGGCTTATCAGGTACAATATGTTTGCCGACAGGAAGGCCCATGCCGGCGCGTGTTCGAAGAGAAGATGCGACGGACCGGGCGACGACACCGTTTCCGCCCATAATGCGAGTAGCTACATTACTCAATCTTCCAGCCATTTTCCGATGATCGGAATCGTTCGTATCTCGCCAATAGTTCTTCGGAATTCAACGATTTGTGATTCAGTTCAATGTTCTTTACCTAGCAGAGATTGTGTTACTGTACTTAGGCAATGAACTAGACGGCGTCGTTTTGTAATTTCTCTGTTTTATCTTTTGATCCTAGTTTTAGTGTGATTTCCATTAACAACACCAAAGTTTACTAGTGTACACCAAATCGTCCCCCTAAAGTTGGAAATGTTAGAAAAAATACATTTTGAAAGTAAACTCTGTAAATTTTATCTAGACTTGTATACATATTAAGAAATTCGCTAAATATATATAAATATTTGAACGTAAACATGATTACTATTGTATAATATTGATATGAATGAACTTGAGGTTGTTATAAGTTCATAATTTTGAATCTCCCTATGAATTGATGTGCGCTTTGCTAGAGGTGGACTAATAATACTCTCGAAGATATCATATTTACAAATGATGATTAGGATGCATTTATCTTAATTTTCTTTACTTTAAACTAGAGAAAAATGTCTCTGCTAATTTAAAAGTAACTTTTGAATCATAACAAATTGTTCAATCAGGCCTTGAATGTTTCTTTCTTATAAATGAAGTCGAGTTATAGCATCGTAATTAGGAAGTATATAGAGATAATTTTTCAAACGGTCACTAATCAGCTAATAATTATTATCTCAAAAAGTCATTCAAGTTTATTTAGTAAAATAAAAGTCACTCAATTAATGATAATTATCTCAAAAAGTCGTTCAATTTTATTTAATAAAACAAAAGTCACTCAATTAATGATAATTATCTCAAAAAGTCGTTTAACTGCAAAACATATCGAACTTAGAAGTATGATAAAATCAAATTTCTATAAAGTGGCATAAGAGATTCTGTTACAATTTATTTCAAAGTTAGCACCACAGAGCACTAGCTAGCGGGTAGCCAATATGTCATATGACTAACTTCTATAAGGATATTACAAACAAAACAAATTTCAACAAACTGTATGTGTATGGTAAGAAACAACATAGAGTTTCTAGTAAGTACTATTTTTTCAAATTTCCAACTGATTCTGCACTTCCAAAATAGTCTTAGCAGAGTTTCTAAGTTGTTCAATTTCTTCATCAGTAAGATGCACATTCGTCACGCCCAAAACTCCACTTCTACCAAGCTGTGCAGGCAAGCTCAAGAACACATCGCCACCATCGATGCCATAGAATCCCTTTGCAAGAACCGAAACAGGGTGAATCCTTCTTTGATCGCGAAGGATAGTTCGAGCCAAGTTAGCAACAGAGTAGCCAATTGCCCATGATGTGTAACCTTTCAGATTGATCACTTCATATGCACTGTGCACAACTTCTTGGTGGATTTTTTCCAGTGTCTCTTTTTCCAAAGCAATTTGCTGCCTCTCAAGGAAACTAAGGACTGGTACTCCTCCTACACTAATGCCTGACCAAAGTGCCACTGAGCTATCACCATGCTCTCCAATAATGTATGCCTAAAAATATATAAATATCATATAAGTATACTACTTTCACTTAAACAATACACACAGAATATATGGTATTAATCAGATGTTAAATTCGACTCAAATACTTTGTAAATTCAATGGAAAAACAAATTTTAATTATTATATTAGGTATGTTGTTGTTGAAATGTGTTGGCTCATTTCTATCTATCGAACTCGGAAAATAGGAGTTTTTCTCCTTTCCTATACTTGGGAAATAGAATTCCTTCCATTTCAATGTGTCTTGTTTACTCTCACTCCCTTCATCCAAAAATGTGTCTCATTAGTAAAATTGGATGGAGGGAATACCTTTTATTTACGGGAAAAGGCTCAAATATGCCATCGAACTTTCAGAAAAGGCTCATTTATGTCATCCGTTAAAAGTTTGGCTCATCCATGCCACTACCGTTTAAAAAAAGGCTCATTCATGCCATTTTTTTTTAACGGTGGTTTTACAAAACCACTTTTTACACGTGTCAAGTTAAAATTCGTCCACGTCATTTTTTTTTATAATAAAAAATCAAAATTTTGAAAAATTGTTAAATAAAAAACCCACCCAAATAAAAGATCCACCCAAGTAAAGACCCACCCAAATTTTTAAAAAATCCCATATAACCCACCCATTAAAAAAAGAATGACAATTGATGCTAGATTTGTTGAAATATTAGGTTATGCACTATGTTGATATTGAAGTTTTGTGTTATGGAGTGTATTTCCTTAGTGCAGGTTCACATCACAATTCTTTTCAATGAACTTTTGTATTGCTGTTGCTTGGAATTTGTTTATGCATTGTGATTATTAATGAATTATCTTTGAATGAAAAATTGGGTTACTAATGGGTTATATGGGATTTTTTTAAAATTTGAGTGGGTCTTTACTTTGGTGGATCTTTTATTTGGGTGGGTTTTTTATTTAATAATTTTTCAAAATTTTGATTTTTTATTATAAAAAAAAATGACGTGGATGAATTTTAACTTGACAAGTGTAAAAAGTGGTTTTGTAAAACCACCGTTAAAAAAAAATGGCATGAATGAGCCTTTTTTAAACGGTAGTGGCATGGATGAGCCAAACTTTTAACGGATGGCATAAATGAGCCTTTTCTGAAAGTTCGATGGCATATTTGAGCCTTTTCCCTTTATTTACTCTTATTTTCTTGATCGACGTGAAACAAATTAATCAATCTATTTGAAAATAAATTACAAAGAAAATGGGGTAATTCTTTTTTAAACGGAGAGTATATATTCTTTCGTATGAGAACATTCCAAAGTGTAGTACTTTTTGTATAATTTTTAAATACTTTAATAATTATTTTAAAATATTAAATTAATCTAATCTAATTTATCTTTAAAATTTAGTTAAATTAACTCTAAAAAGCAAAACGGGAGAGCTATTTAAGAAAAGCAATAAGTAGATCTTATACTCTCTCTGTCCCATTTTATGTGACATTTTTTTATTTTCAAAAGTCAAACAATTTATTTTGACCGGACATTTGCGTATGAAATTTTTAAATTTTTTAAAATGAAATTATATATTTGTAAATTTCGTAAAGGATACCGTAAGTTACAATAATTGATAATTCAAAATATTAAAAGAATTTATAAAAAATTTACTATCAAAATAGACATGTTTGAATCTGCGAGAAGTGTTATGACAATATTGAAAGACACAATATTCAACATACAATTTTGACGCATTATATACATTTTTAGTTTAAACATACCAAATTCAAAAGTCTTTTTAGTTTCTTAATATGTGAAAACAAAAATAGAAATTTAAATTAAATAGTTAAAAAAATGAAGCACTAACCTGGACATCCTGGGCATTAACATCAAGATGATCCGCAATCAAAAACCGAAATCTAGAAGAATCCAAATTCGTTCCCGACCCGATAACCCGATTCGCCGGAAACCCAGACAATTTCCAAGCAACATAGGTCAGCACATCTACCGGATTCGAAACTATTAGAAGCGTAGTCTCCGGCGAATATTTCACCAACGGCGGAATAATACACTTAAACAAAGCCACATTCCTCTGCAACAAATTCAACCTACTCTCACCCGGATTCTGTCGGGCACCTGCAGTTACAATACAAAGATCCGACCCGGCAGTAACCGAGTAATCAGTCGATGCGTGGATCTTCGTACGCGGCAGAAACGCTGCCGCGTGCTGAAGATCCAGCATTTCTCCACGGAGCTTGTCGGATTTTGCATCGACGAGTGCGAGCTCGTCGACTAGGTCTTGTGTTAGGATCGTTTGTGCAATTGCCATACCAACGTTTCCGACGCCGATGACGGAGATTTTGGTGTGGCGCTTTGTCGGTGAAGGAGGGGCAGCATTGGAAATTGACTTGAAGAAAGCTTGGGTTAGGTCTAGACCACCAGGGCCAAGTGATGAAGATGAAGTACTCTTTTGCATGGTTAATTAGATTGCTTGTTTAACAAGAAAAGATTTGTTTTGTTCTGTGATAGCAGAGAAATTAAGCTTTTAATTGTAGTTTAGTGGTTAATGAAGAAGGGATTAATGGATTTATATAGAGAAAAAAATTGTTTGAAGATGAAGAAAAGGGGGACAAAATGATGATGGAAAGTTGGTACTATGTATGATTTTTTTCAACGGTCAAGCTTCCAAGAAGCATTGAAAAAGTAAAAAAAAAATAAAAATACCCCATTGTTCCATGTTTGACACTTCGTTCGTTCACTTGTTACAAATTTGACATATATTTTATATTTGTTTGAATAGTTATTTCATGATATTTTATTATGTATTCTATTAAAATAATGATGCAATCATATTAAATTAGTCCTCACATCAAAATGATTCTTTTCGTTATTATCTAGCGATGAATTTAAACAATATGATATAATAAAATTTAAGTAAAATTCAAAACAAAATGCAACGAATAACTATTATCCAAACAAGATATTAAGAAAATAATGATTGACATGATTATTTTGATTCTAAATCTTAAAAAATAATTTTGAAATAAATAATTAACATTAAACAGGGAATATAAAAAATAAATATTTAAAATAATAACTAAAATTTATTTTTAAAATAGTAAATAAATAAAGATAACTCAGATTTTTAATATGTCCCGAACTTTCAAAATGTTGGTGTAAGACGAGTATCTAGAAAAGTGAGATTATAAGTCGGTGATAGACATTAATGTTCGATTTCTTGCTACCCAATCAAGAAAAATTAATCACGTTAAATATGAATAAAAGAGGCAAAATTATTTTTTTCTCAAAAAGGAATATTAACTTTAGATATATAAAATAAAATAAAAAAAATCTGGAGCAATGCTTATAAGAAATATTAATAATAAAGTGTGGAGAAAATCAAATAGATAGGTGGCGTACATTATTAAAAAGTAAAATTACTTATGTAATTTCCTTTATAAACACGGCTTTTGTACCGTAACATTATAGAATATAGATTTTGCCCACTGATTAATTAAAATTAGCAGTGTTTCCGCCAGCTGTATTTGTAAAAAATTAATTCCATGGTTTATCAAAAAGCCTAAAGTCTAGGCCTTTTCTTTTATTTTTCTCCAAACTCATTATATTCTTCTAGCCTTAAACGTGTATTAGTATTAATTAATTAGTGAAACTAAGTTGGTTGCTCCATGAAGAAACCATCAACTGTTTGGTTGTTATGAACAGTTGAAACTATCATAAGAGGCACAACCGCTTGCTGATTTGAGTTGCACTTACATTCATTATTTTATATATATATACATATATATATATATAATTGAACGGTAATGCTATATTAAAACGACTCCCCTTATAATACGTACTACAAAGTTTTAGACTTTAGGTGAAGACCTCATCATAGTCAAGGGTGTATACTATCCTTGGTTAAGCGACACATCTTTGTCAGTGGTCAAATTTTAATTTGACAAATATGTATATATAAGTATTTAACACCTCTTGACACAAGTTGAAAATCTATATATGTCTATATAAAGCTAGATATGAGATCACTGATGTGGCACCGCTCTTAGACAAGTATTAGTATTTATCTATTTTATTATTTTTTATTTTTTACCTTTTTCTCTTGTTTTCATCTTAATATATTGAATAAATTAAATAAATGCCCTCTATTAATCATTTTCCTTGAAATTCTTCCGTTAATTCCTTTATTATTGTGTATATGTACGTTACAATATACCTAACTTGGCAACGATACGTGAAACTCATTTTGTTGGTTGCAAATATTCAAAAATGTCCCTAAATTTCGTCTATTAATTTAGTTATTATTATAATTTACATGTATGAATGCCATATTTAATCTATCCATATTTAGGATATTCTTCACCATTATTATTAATCTCTTCCTCTAATTTCTTTTACTTACTTTGTATTACTTATGTTTCTATAAGGAAATGCAGAAATGATCAATGCAGTAGTTATGGAATTTAAAAGCTAAGTTTCATTTCAATTTAATAAATACAAAAATGTGAAAAGTCATTATATTTAATGGCATTTACCATATGAGTTATTATGTTTTTAGTTATATCATATTTGCACATATAAATAAATATAAGAAATATTGCAAATGATTGAGAAGCTCAGTCAATGTTGGGTGCTGTTGATATTTTTTACTGTTTATTTTAAAGGTGAGATTATCTATTTTCTTTTATATAGATTGATGGTAAGAATATTTATCTTTTTCTACTTATGCATTTTTCAGAAGGAATCTATTAAAAGACATGAGTGTTTATGAAATGTTAACCCTAAATAATGATTTTATATTTTGAAGGAGGAGTGTTGCTTGGAGGCTCAAATTTACTTTCTTTTATATGAATTGATGGTAAGAATATCTATTTTTTTTTATTTATGTAATTTTCAAAAGAAATTATAAAAAATTTGAGTTTTTATGAAATGTGAACCCTAAAATATGATTTTATAATTTGCAGGAGAAAGTGTTATTTGGAGTCTCAACCTAAAAAGGTTGCTGAAAAATTCACACATATCAAAAGAAGTGAGAATATCTATTTTCTTTTCTATATACATTTTTCAAAAGTAATATATTAAAAGAAGTCAATATTTATAAAATGTGAACTATAAACTATAATTTTATATTTTGTAGGAGGAAGTTGTTGGGAAATTCGGGTAATTTCCCTACAAAACGGAACAACTTTAGTGAAATAAACCGGTTCAAATGAACTGAACCGGACAGAACACTAACAAAGATACCCGACAAGTAATATCGAATATTAACTGAAAAGAAGAGAAAAGAGACCGAACAATTTTAATAATGGAGTTCAGCCGCGAAAGCTTAATCTCCGAGCACCGCTCAAAGCAGCCTGCTTTTATTAGATAGAGAGAAGAGATTACAAATGGTGCATTTTACAATGAAGGAGGAGGGGTTCTTTATAAAACTCCGATGTGGGACTAAATAATTAGCCAAAGAGTCAACAAATCTCCACCTTGGCTTAATATCCAGTCCCACCAAATACAAATCTTCTCAAACAAACAAATAATAAAAGCAGTTTTCACGTTGCTTCCAAATTTGCGCCGTGAGGCGCCAACTTCAAATGTGCAGGACATTGACCAAGTCTAAACAGTGTTCAAACTTGGCCTTTGTAACCACCTTGGTCAGCATATCTGCGGGATTCTCCGTAGTATGAATCTTCAACAGAAGTATCTCCTCTTCTTCGAGAATTTCCCTCACAAAGTGATAGCGAACATCAATGTGCTTCGTCCGTGCATGAAAGACTTGATTCTTTGCTAAATGAATAGCACTCTGACTGTCAGAATAAACCTCAAGTTGTTTCTGACCAACTCCCAAGTCTTTAAGCAACCCATGAAGCCAAATCGCCTCCTTTACAGCCTCTGTAATCGCCATATACTCTGCCTCTGTCGTAGACAAAGCCACCGTTGACTGTAAAGTAGACTTCCAACTAACTGGCGCTTTTGCTAAAGTGAACAAATAGCCAGTTGTAGATCGTCGCTTATCCAAATCACCTGCATAGTCAGAATCACAGTATCCAACTATGCATTGACCAAGTGATTTATCCTGCTCGAATACCAATCCAATATCTACGGTATTTTGCAGATACCGTAGAATCCATTTCACAGCTTGCCAATGACCCTGGCCTGGATCATGCATGTACCTGCTAACAACACTAACAGCCTGTGAAATATCTGGTCTCGTACACACCATTGCATACATCAAGCTTCCAACTGCATTTGCATATGGGACTTTCGCCATGTATTCTCGCTCTTCATCAGTCGTCGGAGATAACCGGCTACTCAGTTTCAAATGAGGAGCAAGTGGGGTACTCACGTGTTTTGTATCTTCGTGCATACCGAAACGTCTTAGTACCTTCTTCAAATACTGCTTCTGTGACAGCCAAAGCTTGCCTCTCTCTCTGTCCCTGTTTATCTCCATGCCGAGAATCTTCTTGGCTTCCCCCAAATCCTTCATCTCGAACTCTTTACTCAACTGAGCCTTCAGTTTGTCAATCTCAATTTGGCTCTTTGCTGCAATCAGCATATCATCAACATATAAGAGTAAGTAGATGTAGGAACCGTCTTGAAGCCTGCGCAAATACACACAATGATCGTATTTGCTTCTCTTGTACTTCTGACCCTTCATGAAACTATCAAATCGTTTGTACCACTGTCTCGGAGATTGTTTCAGTCCGTACAATGATTTGACAAGTTTGCAAACCCAATTCTCTTTATCAGCAACCTTATTTCCTTCTGGCTGAGTCATATAGATTTCCTCCTTCAAATCACCGTGTAGGAACGCGGTCTTCACATCAAGTTGAGCTAGCTCCAAATTCAACTGCGCTACCAAGGCCAACATAATTCTAATGGAGGAATGTTTAACAACTGGAGAAAATACCTCATTATAATCAATTCCCTCCCTTTGAGCGTAGCCTTTAGCTACCAACCTTGCCTTGTAGCGAACATCGTCTTTATCGGGAAATCCTTCTTTCTTTGCAAATACCCATTTGCATCCAATTGCCTTCTTGCCTATCGGTAGTTGTGTCAACTTCCACGTCATGTTCTTCTTGAGGGATTGCATTTCCTCTTCCATTGCACCTGCCCAATTGCCACTTTCTGAACTTCGTATGGCCTCTGGGTAGGTGGATGGAACATCTTCATCTGAAACTGGAAGTGCATAAGCTACCATGTCAGTGAAACGAGCGGGCTTTTGGATCGCTCGTCTCTGTCTTCTAACTGCAATTGGCTCCGATTGCTGTAGAGGTTCTTGGGTAGGAACCTCTTCCTCATCTGACTCTTCTTCTGCCGTAGGAGAGTCACTCGTGGTGCTCCGTGCTGGGATCACCACTGTCTCCTCAAACTCCACCTGCTTCGGAGTACACGCCACCTGTTCAGGAGTACTCTCAGCATCTTCTGGATTTACCTTCTTTAACATGGCAGATTCATCAAAGGTAACATCTCTGCTTATAATTGTTTTCTTTGCCTCGAGACACCACAGACGGTATCCCTTCACTCCAGCATTGAATCCCATGAACAAAGCCTTCTTTGCCCGTGGATCCAACTTTGATTCAATCACATGATAATATGCAACAGAACCAAAAACGTGCAAAGTATCATAATCAGTTGCAGGTTTTCCAGACCATACCTCTAATGGAGTTTTGCCATCAATAGCAGATGATGGCAAACGATTGACGAGATGTTGAGCATATGTTATCGCCTCAGCCCAAAATTTTCTGCCTAACCCAGCATTAGACAGCATACAACGAACTTTCTCCACAAGTGTCCTGTTCATACGCTCTGACACCCCATTCTGTTGCGGTGTTTTCCTGACGGTGAAGTGCCGAACTATGCCACAGTCTTGGCATACCTTAAGGAACGGATCACTCTTGTATTCTCCACCATTGTCTGTTCGGAGAACCTTGATCTTCCTTCCCGTCTGGTTTTCAACTTGAACTTTCCACTTAAGGAAAATTCCAAGTACATCATCTTTGTTCTTCATAGAAAACACCCAAACTCTCCTGGAAAAATCATCAACAAAAGTTACAAAATAATGCCTTCCTCCAAGAGACGGAGTCTTGGCAGGTCCCCATACATCTGAATGCACATAATCCAGAATACCCTTGGTATTATGAATTGCAGTGCCAAACTTCACTCTTCGTTGTTTTCCAAGAACACAATGTTCACAAAACTCAAGTTTGCAAGTCTTCGTACCTTTCAACAATCCTTGCTTGGCAAGAATTTGCAAAGATTTTTCACCAGCATGTCCCAACCGCATATGCCACAGCTTCGTTGCCTCAGTATCTTTCTTGGTGCAAGAAGTTACTGTTGTTACTGTCCCGACCACTGTACTACCTTGATAGTAATACAGATTGTTCTTTCTCACACCCTTCAACATCACCAACGCTCCAGAAGTTGCTTTAAGAACTCCATCTCGCATCGTTATAACTAGGCCTTTAGATTCTAAAGCCCCCAATGAGATGAGATTCTTCTTCAACTTTGGCACGTACCGCACATCTCGCAAGATTCTGGTGGATCCATCATGATTCTGCAGTTTGATTGAACCTATTCCGGTTGTTTTACATGAATTATCATTACCCATGTAAACAACTCCGCCATCGAGATCCTGAAATTCAAAGAACCACTCCCGAATGGGACACATATGATAGGTACAACCTGAATCCAATATCCACTCATCTGCATGTGATGTTGTAGGAGCGACCACTAAAGAGATATCTGATTCCGCATCGCTTTTGCATTCTGCAACATTGGCGTCTTGCGGAGCCTTCCCTTTCTTCTTCAACTTTGGACAGTCTTTCCTCCAGTGCCCTTTCTCATGACAGAAAGCACACTCATCTTTGGCAATGTCTCGACCTTTTGATTTGGACCTTCCTCTTCTCCCTTTTGTCTGGTTTTGATGACGACCTCTTGCCACCAATACTTCTTCTGATGTTGTTGCCTTTGTTTTCATCTTATCCTGCTTTCTCAGTTCATGACTATATAAAGCAGAACAAACAGCATCTAACGACACATTCTCCTTCCCGTGAAGTAACGTTGTCTCCAAATGTTCAAATTCATCGGGAAGAGATGATAACAACATCAAAGCCAGATCTTCATCATCGAATATGACATCTAAATTAAGCAAGTCTGCTACTAATTGATTAAACATAGTGATATGTTCATTCATAGTAGTACCTTGTTTGTAATCAAATCGGAACAACCTTTTCTTCATTAGGAGCTTGTTCTGACCACTCTTTTTCAGAAACTTGTCCTCCAATGCCTTCCACAATTTGTATGCAGAAGTCTCATTCTTGAAAGCATACTTTTGCTCCCTGGATAGACACGATCGAATTGTTCCGCATGCCAACCGATTAATGATTTTCCAATCTTTATCTTCAACTCCTTCTAGTTTGACTTCTTCAATAGCAATATCAAGACCCTGCTGGAAAAGGGAGTCCAAAACCTCCCTTGCCACATACCGAAATGGCCCGTACCATCGAATATTTCAACCGCCAACTTCAAAGTAGACATCGGGAATCTTGACCATGATGACGAGGCACCCGATGTCTTCGGTGGAATATTTGCAACAGACTCCATTTCTTGATCTTTATTTGCCATTACAGACTAAAAAAAAATATTGGATATTACAACAGAATTCAAATAATCGAAGGCTTCTACTGAGACAAAGTAATTCCTTTCTGGTGTGGAAGATCAGGCGAAACTGCAACCACAGAGCATACTCAGACAGAACTCTGACTTAGAAAAAACTTTCGACGCAAAAGGACCAAAATAATTCTTTTCTGATGTGGAAGATCAGACTCAGCTGCAACCACAGAGCATACTCAGACAGAACCTTGGCTCTGATACCACTTGTTGGGAAATTCGGGTAATTTCCCTACAAAACGGAACAACTTTAGTGAAATAAACCGGTTCAAATGAACTGAACCGGACAGAACACTAACAAAGATACCCGACAAGTAATATCGAATATTAACTGAAAAGAAGAGAAAAGAGACCGAACAATTTTAATAATGGAGTTCAGCCGCGAAAGCTTAATCTCCGAGCACCGCTCAAAGCAGCCTGCTTTTATTAGATAGAGAGAAGAGATTACAAATGGTGCATTTTACAATGAAGGAGGAGGGGTTCTTTTATAACCCCAAATTCTCCTTCACAATACATAAAACTCCGATGTGGGACTAAATAATTAGCCAAAGAGTCAACAGAAGTGTTATTTGGAGTCTCAACCTAAGAAACACATTGGAAAATCAATAACAAAAAAAGGTTACTTAAGAATTCACACATACCAAAAGAAGTAAAAATATTTATTTTCTTTTCTATATATATTTTTCAAAAATAGCATATTAAAAGACATGAGCATCTATAAAATGTGAACTGTAAGTATAATTTTATATTTTTGTAGGAACAAATTCAAATTCAAGTTCAAGAAATTATTTTAAAAGTCAATAAACAAAAAAAATATTGCTCAAAAATTCATATAGCAAAAGAGATTGTTCGTTATTTATATTATGAATTATTAATTCTTTATCCTTTATAGTTGCGAGAGAAAAAGAAAATAAAACGAGAACAAGACATCAAAGAGAGTTTGCTTCAGTATATTTTTTTATATAAATTTCTTAAGACACAATGAATATGACCATAAATCCGAAAACTTAAGAGGCAATTGTCTACTCTCATTGTACAAATTTTTTAAAAAATAATTGTTATTTTAAAAATAAAAAATAATTTATGAAAATTGGGGATTGTGTAATGCAAATTACTTTTGACTTTTTGTCAATAATTTGGATTGAAAATACTTTTTTATTATTTCTCAAATTTTTAAAAAAATTTTAAACTTTCGTAGTCAAAATGGGTTTTTCATAATTGAAATCCAAAATAAATAAATAAAAATCGTGATTAAATACCTCCTTTAGTTACGTATGATTGGATGGACATGACATATATGAATTTGTAAAGGAATGATAGTTTAATTTTTTAAATTATTTCTATCATACGATATACGTTTATTATTTTTTTAACGAAAGTTTAATTTCTTATTGTTCATTATTTTTCTGTTTCTTCTTTAAATTTCAAGTCGTGAAAACTTAAAATGGTAGAATCGTAAAAATGAAAGTCAAATAATAAATTGGATTTTCACAATTCACAACTATTTCTTTCTTATGTTTCTACATTTTTTATTTTTTTATTTTCAAGTTTAAATAACTAATTTAAATAGGTTGTTAGCATTTATATTTAAAAGAGTTCTTTAGTATTTGTCCAACACGAAGATCAACAAATAGCCTAAAGTAACTTTAGCACAAATCGACACAGTATAAGTATTGTATTGTATGTATTTATACTATAGGCATTACCGGCTTATCAGGTACGATATGTTTGCCGACGGGAAGACCCATGCCGGCGCGTGTTCGAAGAGAGGATGCGACGGAGCGGGCGACACCACCGTTTCCGCCCATTATACGAGTAGCTACATTACTCAATCTTCCGGCCATTTTCCGATGATCGGAATCGTTCGTATCTCGCCGATAGTTCTTCGGAATTTAACGATTTGTGATTCAGTTGAATTTTTTTTCCCTAGTAGAAATTGTGTTACTGAACTGCCCTTTTCATAGCTTAGACAATGAACCAAAACGTAATTTCTCCATTTTTATCTTTTGGTCCTAGTTTTAGTGTAACTTCCATTAACAGCACCAAAGTTTACTAGTGTACACAAAAGCGTCCTCCTAAAGCTGGAAATGTTAAGAAAAAAACTATATTTTTATATGATTTCGTAAAATTCATCTCACATAGCCAAAACATTGAAAGAGTTGCTTCAATTTATTCAATCAATAATTGAAAATTTTCTTCTTGCTAAGATAGTTTTTTTAATTTAGTAATACAAATGATGAAACTCCCATAGGATGCATTTATCTTAATTCCCTTTACTTTAGCTAGAGCAAAATGTTTCTGCTAAGATCATAACAAGTTGTTCGAAGTATACAGATGATTTTTCAAACGATCACTGATCAGCTAATAGTTATATTCTCAAAAAGTCATCTAATTTAATTTTGTAACAGAAAAGTCATTTAACAAATGATAATTATCTCATAAAATCACTTAACTTTATTTTGTGGCAGAAAAAATACTTAATTATTGTGGTTTCATATGCATAGCATAAGCATATAGAAGTTAGAAGTATAATAAAATTAAGGGAAAAGGGTTAAAAATACCCGTCGATTTTTTTTTATTAGTTGAATATGTACTCACCGTTAAAATGAAATTATTTTTACCCTTTCCGTCTACAAACTTGTCACATATATCCTTCAATTGGATGAAAAATCCTAAATCAACAAAAATAACCTAATTTACTTAAATTAACCAATTTAAACCCAATCCAATCCACTTATCATTTAACCCAACTACAAAAACAAGAACTAATCGCTGATTATAATACTATTCTAAAAAGGAAAGAAAATTTAGGAAATTGAAATCTAGGATTAACTAGCTCCAAGAAGGGGATACTAACACAAAATTCTTCCATATTAGTCACTCAATAAGCGTATAATATTTTGTCCCTTCAAGTTGAGTCTGGAGTTTGGATTCATAGTTGTGATGAGATAATCCAACATGCGACCTCATCCCTCAAATGTCTCTTTAACACTCAACACTCTTATTCCTCGAATTTGACTATAACTATTGGGACTGCCTCTATTCCACACAAGAGGATATCCAACTCCTGCACAATATGCCTTTGATAGAGGAAATAAAATTCACAGTCTTCATTTTCACTAAACCGTTAATTAATTCAAATTTCACAACATTAATTCACAAATTAAAATCGGCTTCATCAGGGAGAGTATCGCCTGCTGAAAGTATCCGATTTGGGGAAGGTTCTAAGGAAGAGAGTGGGGTATTGCCTATAATGGCAATGATGATGCTTGCAAATTGGAGTTGCAAATAAGACGAAAAAGAAGGCAGGAAGGGATTTGATTTTATGAGATGAAGATGAACAGTAGGAAATATGGTGATGGTGAATGAATCAGATTAAAAATGAAAATGAACGTAGTTGGGTTAAATGATGAGTGGGTCGGGTCGGGTTTAAATTGATTAATTTAAGTAAATAGGGTTATTTTTGTTGATTTTAGGATTTTCCATCCAATTGAAGGGTATATGCGACAAGTTTGTAGACGGAAGGGGCAAAAATAATTTCATTTTAACGGCGAGGACATATTCAACTAATAAAACAAACTCGAGGAGTATTTTTAACCCTTTTCCCTAAAATTAAATATCTTTATACCGGCATAAAAAGTTTGTGTTACAATTTATTTCTAATCTAGCACCACAGAGCACACTAGCAGGCAACCAATATGTCATATGACCAACTGCAAAATAGGGTGTATTAGTAATACTTGCATTACTAATGCTTGCATTAGTTATGTCTGCATTATTTTTTATAAACTGTTTGGTTTGATGTATTAGAAAAAATAAATCTTGCATAATTTCTATTTAAAAAGTGTATGTTTACAAAAATACCCTTTACACTTTATTTATTTATATACTTCCTTTGCAGCTGGGATAAGAACATCACAGTCTTCTACCAGTATTGAATTTGCATCAATTGCATGTGCATCATAGAAACCTTTAACTCCACGAGTTTCCTTCACATGTTTGAATAGGCTTTCTATATCGATTCCGTTCTCATTCTTTATGGCACATGTTATGTCACTTTACTGCTACAACTTTCCCACCTTTCTCATGGATGAGTTTTGCAGCCCAGGAACCTACATTACCAAATCCCTGAGATGAAGAAAATCATTATCAAAATCCGTCTGCTCGTCCACGGATGACTAACAACATAACTTTCTCAACCAATCTATCTGACAGCCTAGAAGTAGTCGTTATTTAAAACAAAAATGTGTGCTTTTATTATGGACTTTATCCATGCTTGGATATCGAATCACCGTAGAAGAAATTTAAAATTTTTGACATTGCTAACCTGTATAACAAAACGCTGGCCAGCAATACTCTTTCCGTGCTCATTAAGCAGGGCTTCTGTGGCAGAGAGAGCACCCCTTCCGGTAGCTGCATCTCTGCCAAGAGATCCACCGAGATCCTGTCATAAAGTATTATATTATACTCCTCCCCTAAGCTCAAATTAACAAATAATTCACCGAAACAGATAATGAAGTCATTTCCTCTACAAACTTTGTGCATAATCTAATCTAGGATATTTTTGGCATACTTACAATAGGTTTTCCAGTTACCACAGCAGGTGAATAACCATGAAATTTTGAGTACTCGTCTAGAATCCATGCCATTGTCTGCACAAAGCAATTAACAGTCCAGTTATATGAATGACATTTTTTTCCATCAACTGAAATGCTAAGCCCATGAAATAATTTTTCCACATACCTGAGGATTTGTTCCCATACCTGAGGATAAGCCCATGCTAAGTCTCACATTAGACTTTTATGAATTTGGACAATCCTTTCTTTATAAACTAGCAATTTTTTATTTTTTTTATTTCTATAAAAATGTTTTTATACCAATACATTTTGCTTACGCACCGAACAGGAGATGGATGGCTAAACACTAGAAAACCGCAAGGCAGAAGCCACCACAAGGCTTATGTTCGTCACTACATTCTGCAAATAGTATTAAGTCGACTGGAGCTAAGCCGAGTTTGACCAACTGAGCTTCATACAAAATCAGACGCATTGATCCTGCCAAAGTGTGTATGAAATGGCAAACACATCACATTCAATATATACTCTACAAGCAAAGATGTTTACTATGTAATATAGCAATATCAAGTCCATACACTTGGCTTTTAGTATTGTCGATGAGACTAGCTACGCAAGCAGCAGTTTTAACCTAATCACTACTTATAACTACTACAATAAGAAATACAAATCGAGGCAAAGAAAAGAATCACTGGTCACCTATCTCTATACGCAAATCGTGGTGAACGAGAAGTGATGAAAAATGGAAGCTTTGTGTAGTTCAGTTTTACTTAGACCATGCTACTGAATCAATCTCAGCTTGAGCAGCTCTGTATAACTCAAGTCTCTTTGCCAGAGAGAGGCGACGCTGCATAATTGATGGATCCTCATCCAACAAAGTACCCAACTGTTTCCCCTGAAAAAAATAAGCTGAACATTATTATCCGTGTAAGTCGTACCATTGCTGCACTCCTCTCACTCAAAAGTAGATTAACAAATAAGGCAGAGTCTCACCTCCTTCTTGTTAAATTTGACAAGATTCAAAAATGAATTAATGAGAAGATATGGTAGTTAGGAGGATAATTCTTCATTGGTAGAAAAGTCAAGATAGCATCTTTTGTAGGTGAAATTTAGGTGAACCATAAATTGGTTTCACAAGGTAAATCTTGACATTTTTGACATATTGTGATGTCATGGATGACATCAATATGAAGAATTCACTCCTATAAATAGGTAGCTCCTAATTCATTTGTAACACACCTCTCACTTGTCTTCTCATCTCCAAAGGCATTTGTTCTTCTTTCTCTCTTGTAGTATTTCACTTGTACTCTTTTGGAGTGAAATAAATATTGGTTGGTTGTGTCTGAGGACTAGGCAAAAGAAAACAAAAGTTTGCCGAACCTCGTTAATTCTTGGTGTTCCTTTTGTTGTTGTCTCATTTACTATTTATTAGCTACATTTAGATATAGCAGTTGTGATTCTATCACTCTCTATATATTTGGCTTCCGCAACACTTCTTGCCTAAATCAGTGAAGAAATGATCAAGCAAGCTGCGTTTGGCCTCCCGTACTTGACCATAAACTATAGACTTCGGAATTGAATTCCTCAAAGTTGCACAAACCATATTGACATAAGATAAGACATTTGACCATGTTCACAAAATGCAGGTAAGAGGATAACCCCAAACTAAACAGAATACAACTCAGACAATATTCCCTTATCTTCGTAGCATCTAATTACAGTCAGATTAGCTGATTAAATTTTAAGAAAGAAATCTACAATATCAAATATAGATAACTGAATACTATTTATTTCACTACTTTTCTGTTTTTTATTAGGAAAATAACAAGATTTGTAGATCAAAGTTAACAGGGAGGAAAAAAATTTCAGATAAGAACAAATCAATGAAAAATCACACACAATGTGATAACTACATCAATTCAACACGACTTCAAGAATCTAGCCATCCTTCATCAAAAATTGATAAGGCGAAATTAGCTAGGTGGCAGGGGCATTCGATACTAACAATGTGAAACAATAGGAACAATGTAGGAGACATTGAAATGCCACCAATAGAAACAATGTATGAGACATTGAAATGCCACCAACAGGAACAATACTAGCATAACTATCAGAGAAATCATCTGCCACACTGTTCAAACAAATAGCAGCGAACTTCTTCACCTATTCTATCACACACATTCATCAACTCATAGAGAAATTAACAATGAAAAACAGAGACCAGACACAGAAATACAAGACATATTAGAAAACTGTCATAGCAGCTATATAATTACATTTCAGAATCTCAAAAGTAAATGGCTACACTAGAATTTGAAGAGTTGTAGTAACAACTATATAATTACATTTGCGCTTAGCATTGACACAAGAGTTGAGATATTTTCATAAAATTTAGTTACCCAAAAAGATTTAACATGCTCATGTGCACATTAATAATCAGAGATGCCAAAAAAAGCCACTGTTGTCACACTTTGAAGTGATTTCAAGCAAAAATTACTAAACTAGTGTAGCCATTTATATCACAAGTTCACAGTACTTCAAATTTTATCATGGACAGCCATCCACATCATTGTCTGGCGATCATGTTCACCCATACGTAAAAATAATTCCATCTTTTTGTCGTCATTACAGAGAATCATTGCAGCTTTTATACGTTGCTCTGTGGGGTACAACTCAAATGCAGGGGATTCAAGAATAGAATAAACTTGACCACGAACATCAGATCGATCATGATCCCCCATCTTTTCAATCAAGGAACCAATTCTTTTATCTTGACTTTCAGTAAAGTTTTTCATAACTTCCATCATACCCTTAAGAAAAGTATCACTATCATCCTCTACTATTTTTTTCCTTTTCTTGCTTTTCTCTTTCTCGTTAACATTAGAAGATGATTTTTTTGAATACACACCTTGTTTATGACTTTTTCGGGATCCAACATGTTCATTTTCAGAACCAGCAACATTTTCTCCTTCATTAAATACGCTAGGTCCACTGACATTTTCAGCTCCAGTAAATGAACTAGGTTCGGTGAAATCTTCAGATGTAGGAAATCCACCTTGTCCAGTGGCATTTTCAGCTTCTTCAGTACCGACTTTAGAGCTATGGTAAGCATTTTCTTCTTCTTCTTCTTCATCATCAAGATCAACATCAATAGGAAATCCCAAACTCATGTCATTAGAATGTTGTGGAGCTTGACTCTTTTGAATTTCTTCAGTAGTATCTAGCGGCCCTTCAGCGAACTCTCCTGTTGCTCTATCCTTACCAAAGATTTCTTCCCAATCCTCAAACATTGGCCATTTCTTAGCATTCATTTTTCTAGCTTGTGGATCAATCTAGAAAATTTTAAAAAATAGAACAATATGATATTAATTAATTGTAAAAGGATCTAAAGAGAGGATAAATGCTATTGTATATGAAAGTAACTAATAAGGAAAGTACCATATGAAAAAACAAAAATATATTAACTACCTTTATAAAGTCAATCCAATGTTTTGGATCGTCAACTATTATAGTTCCATCACTATATTGAAATCCCAATCCACTTCGAGTCTTCAACAAAGTTATACTTCCATAGCATCTTTTCCAATATCTCATTTTATTTTTGATGTGTGGTTCACCTTTCAATCCACTTCTAGGATGATGTTTGTGTATATAACGCTCTAACTCCATCAAGTGTCCTGGTCGAAAGGTACCATTATCACCTCTCCAACCATTAGCACACAACTCTTTAAGTCCTTCTAAAAGAGTTTGTTCTTCTTCTGGAATTCATGTCCTTCGTGTTGAAGGTGTTGTGTTGCTTGATTTTTTTAATCTCTTATTTGATGATATTTGACTATTCATTTCGCCTGTAAGAACTTGTGCGATAAATTATTAAAAAAATCAGGAAGAACCAAATATCATAAGATTCACTATAAACTAAAGCATACAACAAAAGAGACGTGAAGAGTACATAATGTCGTGCAATTAAGGTCACAAAAAACAGAACTCTCTGGCAGTTCAACAATTTATACTAGGCCAGTTCTAAAGAGCAAATAAAGTCCAAAAAAGTTCTATAGCTAACAAGTAGCAACATATTTCAAAATGTAGGAATATGTCAATTGTTAAATCTTTCATTCCACATTGATTGAGCCAACTCATCCCTCCAAGTGGTCCACTCCTCCGACGATTCAACAACATCAATATTCTCGTGTTGATACTCCATTTGTTCTTCTATATCAATGTCTAAGGGATCCACTTCCATCTCTCTACGAATGAAATTATGAATCAAACAACAAGCACTAATGATCCTGTTATGAACCTTAACAGAGTACCATGAAGGACTTCTAAGAATTCCCCAACGTCCTTTCAACAAACCAAATGCCCTTTCAATTACATTACGAGCTCTAGCATGCCTCATGTTGAAAAGCTCTTCTTTACAGCGAGGCGATGGATTATCGCCGCGCCAATCCTTTAACCAATATTTGTAACCTCGATAAGGTGAAAGAAATCCTTTTCCATTCGTATATCCTCCATCACACAAATAATAGTTACCTATAATATAAACATATAATTTAGTTACTAGTGCCATTCTTTCTATGATGTAACTTGAAAGCATATAAAAGGCTTACCCTCATGAATTTTCAAACCATTCCTTCGTACTATAGCATCTCGTAATACACGACCATCGGCAGCTGAACCTTCCCATCCAGGTAACACATAAGTAAAATTGAGATTTCTATCACAAACTCCCAAAACATTAGTTGCTATATCTCCTTTTCTTGTTCTATATCTTGGTTTGTGTTGGATTGGAACTCTAATGGGAATGTAAGTATCGTCTAGTGCACCTAAACAACCCTTTAAGATAAATTATATTGTTATCTCAAAATATATAATATTTTTCTAAAACTATTAAAATTTCATATTTTGTATATAAGTTAAAAGATTCTAAGCGATAATTTCACCTACCTCAAACCATTTCCATCGATCTTCAATTTCATCCTCAAGTACCGGTTTAGGATTAACAAGTAGCAATGGAGTTAGTTTGAGAATAGCACTCAAGCATTCGTTGAAAGCATGACTTACGCTCCATCCCGATCTAATATAATCAACCTTGATGGATCTATTTTTCTCATGATGAGCCAAGATATTTAAAAACATTGCTAATTTTTCGCTACTTGACATACTTCTACTATCAGTCAGACCTCCAATATCCTTAGTTAAGAGAACTAAAGTGTGAAAGGCATTTCTATCCATTCTTAACTTATCAATACATACACTACCATTATCATTTATGATATAGTGTAAGTGAGAAATGATTTTCGGAACTCGAACACTCATACGATATCTAACCTCAAGTCTGTTTCGACATCGTCTTCTTAGAGAATGACCATGACTAGCCATGAAAAGACAAAATTTGAGAACAAGAACTTGCTGAAACACTATCTCCACAAGAATAATATATTCAATACCTGATAATGGTTGAAGATCCATAATAACACCTATATTTGCCATAAAAATAAGAATGAATACATATAAAGCTTTAAACAAGTATCTATGTGCCCTAATTTTTCGATCATATAAAGAGTGAAATAGACAAGCTCAAAGCATATTAAAAAAACGAGCTAAACCTAAATTTCATCTTAAATTGTGAAAAAGATGTTGAAAAATACAGATTTGAATGAAAGATTAGAGTACTAACCTATGAAGATGAGCAAACATGTTTTGATTGAGCAAAAGGAAGAAACCTACTCTTGAATTTCATTGACAAAGTACAGAGTGATGAAAGAGAAGATGATAGGTTTCTGAAACAAAGTACTATGGAAAATGTTTTTTAAGAGCTTTGAGGGTCTTTGTAATTACATAATCTAATGCAAGTGTTAAAATGCTATGTATTACTAATACCTAGAATTTCTTGGTATTAGTAATACACAATTAATACATAATATTATGTATAACTAAACATGACCAAAAAAATGTAACAAACAAGTTATTACTAATACAC
>CM040625.1:83941694-84023544 GCA_022817965.1 Solanum lycopersicoides | reverse complement strand
GCATTGACCAGCATAAGTTGGTGGTAACAAATACATTGACATGAAAATCATACAAATGAACAACATTGCTGAAATCTTTGATGAACCCATAGCTATTTTCTTTTCGTAATACGAAAAAATTATTGTTCTAACTCTTTAACTATTCATTTTTTTTATAATGTTATGTTGTTGAATTTGATATAGACTATAGTTTTTATAGATGTATTGTATGTGTAACCCGTGAAGAAATTAATTTTATGAGAGAGCAACACGTATGTGAGGAATTCCAAAGTGATTAGGTGTATTGTAAAACTGAAATTGGTAACTTTGGATCTTTCTTTGCAAACTTCAATATCCAATCCGTGAATTCTGATTATATAGTCCGTGAATAGTCTCTTTTTTTTAAGTACTATTTCACAAAATGTCCAATTTTGCACTCATTTTAAGGCATTTTATTTAACCAGAATCGTTTAGTTGATCGATAAAAAAATTAATCTAAAATAAGTTTTTAGCACCCTTGTTTGCTGTTACATATTGTGTTTTCAAGTTTATCCTAATCTATTTATACGTTAAATCCCTTCATATGCCAAGTTTGAAAGAGGAAATTCGACCTTCTTACCGATTGATTCATGAATTTTGATGATCTAAAATTTAAATCGTGAAAATGAAAAAAATATTATTGTAATTGTAGCCCTGATAATAGGCTTTATAATTATATTTAATTTTAATTTAGTCGAATTTCTATATATTTCAATATAATTGTCTAACATGTGATGGGAAAACAAAAAAGAAAAGAAGTGAATCTTCTTTTTCTATCATGCAAGATTTTCTCCACCTAATGTAAAGTATTAGCATAAAATCTCAGACTAATTGAAACTTTTATTAAATTGTCTTATAGCTAGCTAGCTTGCTGTCAAAATAAACATATAAATATAACAAAGAGTAAATGGTGGAGTATTTGTCTAGTTCATTTTATCATAATTCATAACGAAGATGAAGAGAGAATTTTAATTTTATCAATTATGATTCTAGTATTTGAAGTTATTGAGATTTAACTTAGTGATTTATATATATTTAGTGATTTTCTTTTTAGAAAAAATAATAATTTTAAATCACAATTATTAAATTCAATCGAACTCGTAAATTATATTCGGTAACTCCGCCTTGCACCAAAGGCATCATGTGAACCTTGTTTTGATTTCTTTCACTTCGAGGTTTCAGTCTGGCAAAGGGACCAAACAAAGAAACTTTTATTTTGGCTATTACACCAAAGACAAATAAGTATGAAAATATATAAATTTAAACAACATTACATATATTTGTTAGTTTGTTTACATTTTATTTTAAGTTTGAAGACATTGATTCATTGTCATTTGATTCAAGTTTTTATAACTTTAGCATACAATTTGATGAGAAGAAAAATAGGAGTAATGTTTTCATATGGAATAATTAGAAAGTTTTTACTATTTTAGCGAGAATTTCTTTTTTATTATATATTTTTCAATCAGTTAATTCGATAAAAAATGAAAAAAAATATATATATTTTATAGCATAAATTTTTTAGTGATTCGCGATAGAGAAAAAAGTGAGAGGAACCTTATATCTCAAAAAATGATTGATAAGCTCAATCTTCAATAAAGGAAAAGATCAGCAATACATAATCTCTTGATCCATTACAGGAATATCTTTTTCTAATGTTGCTAAAGTTATCTTTTTAGTTGAAAAATGGTCCTTCATCTCTTTTTATATAATTGATTAAAAGATGTATAGAAGGTACTATTTATATCCTATCTTGTCATAATTAATCACCATCCACATAAATATCTATCTTCGGAAGCGAAATCAAAATTAAAATTTTGGGCATCTCATAGTCACTTCTTTACAACTGAATCGGATTGACAAGTTAAGATACATAATACATATATATTTATTTAAATTTCTAATAAAAATACAGGGTCTATGAAAAAGCTATTGGATTCGTCCGAGCCCACAAACCTCCACTTAACCATATTCTTTGTTTTGAACTAATTAATTGAGAATTATGGATAAAATAACTAATGACTTATATCTTGTTGGACAATATCATGTTGGGTCTAAACAAAAGTTTCACATTAATAGTTAAATAAAAGAAGTTATATATTTATGTGTAAGAATTAGTATTTTTAATGGTGCAAGTTTTTTTGTAAAAAATTATGTGGTCTTGATTCAAAACGAATAGTTGTTTGCATATGAATTAATGTAACATTTAGCTAATCTCTAATTTTTGAGGAAGACTGATCTGTCACTTATTATAAGTTCTTTGTACTGGATGATAATTTATTTAGAGCATAAATTCTTAAAATAAATATTTTTTAAATTATTTTTGGGTTTATTTAAATTATTCCCTAATTAGTCCAAATTACAGTTTTTTGGAGTCACTAGATGTTGTCTCACTTTCAACAATCCTGCTACTTTCAAGCATTTTTGTGGTTTACATTTGCTACTGTTCCCATTTTTGTAGTGTTACTATATTTTTAAGTTTTACTTTCTTAGCTTAACAAATCCAAGAAAATAATAAAAATTTCAACTCTCTTTTCCTCAAAAATTTATCCTAGACAATTTTCTGTTTTTATCACTTTTCTCTTTCTTGTTGAGCTAATTGACAAGCACTCGAAAACATGCATGCATGGCAATCATTAATGTTGATGTCGTAGCAGAGTTAGAAATTCTAATAAGGAAATTCAAAAGGCTATAAAAATATCATACATGTGATTTGAACCAGTAACTTAATTAAGTGAGATAATTTTTGGGTCACGTTTGATCAATATGGCGGAAGAGATAATTATAACAAACGCAGACAATAAAATCGATGATGCGATAGTATGTTACGCACCAACGATGATCACTACGAGTGGAATATGGCAAGGTGATAATCCACTTGATTATTCATTGCCACTCTTTATTGTGCAATTGACATTGGTGGTTGCCATCACTCGACTACTAGTTTTTATCTTGAAACCTATTCGTCAACCTCGTTATTGCTGAGATTCTTGTAAGTCATTTATTACGATTCTTCTAAAATATAACTATATGATCGCATTTTCAATTTCTCATTATTTGTCAATGTACATTGGTTTATAAGTGGAACACCTTGGTGTTATGATGTAACATTAAAAATTATTATCGTGTGATCAAAGGTCATGAATTCAACTATTGGAGAAAACTTCTTTCAGAATGCAAAGTAAAATTGCATATAATAATAAACGTATTATTGTTCAATTTAGAGACCATATAGTTTATAAAACACTAATTTTAATGGTTGTTAGACAAATTACAATTGTAATTTTGTTATTGGTCAAGATAATTTTTTTCTTGGGTAGAATAGTAATAAAATAATTAATGATCATATCGATATTAATGAATCGTCTTTTGTGCCAGACCGGGTGGATTGAATGATCATATCAATATAAATGAGTCGTCTTTCTGCTAGACATGATGAATTAAACTTATAATGAATCGTCTTTGTGCTAGATCGGACGAATATTGAATGATCATATCAATATATAAATGAGTCGTCTTTCTGCTAAACAGGATGAATTAAACTTATGATGAATCGTCTTTGTGCTAGACCGGATGGGTATTGAATGATCATATCGGTATAAATGAGTCGTCTTTCTGCTATACATAATGGATTGAACTCGTAATTTGTATAGAAGGAATTGAATAGCATAATTGTTGTTATTATATACTATGCTCATAGACTAATCTTGTGCAAAAAAATGATGGCAGGGTGGTGTAATTTTGGGTCCATCAGTGTTGGGGAGAAGTAAAACATTTGCTAATACAATATTTCCTCAAAGAAGTGTTATGGTACTTGAAACAATGGCAAATATTGGTCTTCTTTACTTCCTATTTCTAATAGGAGTAGAAATGGACATTGCTGTTCTTCGTCGAAATAGTAAAAAATCATTGCTTATAGCAATAGCAGGGATGATATTGCCATTTATAATAGGAAGTTCATTTTCCGTCTTATTGCATGATAAGTCACAAAACACAAAAGAAGGAACTTTCATTCTCTTCCTTGGCCTCGCGCTTTCTGTTACTTCATTTCCTGTTCTTGCTAGAATCCTCGCGGAACTCAAACTTATCAACTCTGAAATTGGGAGAATCGCCATGTCTGCTTCACTCATTAATGATATGTTAGCATGGATTGTCTTAGCTTTTGCAATCGCGTTTTCTGAGAATAAAGACATGAGTATAGCTACTCTTTGGGTGATCCTATCAAGTATTGCATTCATTTGTGTTTGTTTTTTCATCATTAGACCATTGATTGGAAGGAGAATAAGTCAGACTCCAGAAGGCGAATCGATTAGTGAGTTCAACATATGTCTCATACTAACAGGAGTTATGATATCTGGATTCATAACTGATGTTATTGGAACACATTCTGTTTTTGGTGCTTTTGTGTTTGGTTTGATCATACCAAGTGGTCCTCTTGGTTTAACACTTATAGAAAGGCTAGAAGACTTTGTATCGGGGCTTTTGTTACCTCTTTTTTTCGCCATTAGTGGTCTCAAAACAGAGATTTCTGCTATTAATAGTGTTGCAACATGGGGAGTTTTGTGTGTTGTTATAATCTTGGCTTGTGCTGGTAAAGTTATAGGTGTTGTCATTGTAACACTCTATTACAAAATGCCATTTTATGAAGGCCTTTCTCTTGGTCTTCTCATGAATGCTAAAGGCCTTGTTGAGATGATTGTTCTCAATGTTGGTAAAGACCAAAAGGTAATCAACATATACCCCTCTCTCTCTCTCTGTGTGTGTGTGTCTCAGTTTACGTGACACACTTTCCTTTTTAGTCCGTCCCAGAACACAAATTTTCAAAATGAGAGTACTAAATACTTACATGTAAATGCAGGTTCTTGATGAAAAATCTTTTGCTATAATGGTGATTGTAGCAATTGGTATGACTGCAATCATCACTCCTATTGTGACAATAGTGTACAAACCATCAAGAAATTTCACCCCATATAAGAGAAGAACAGTTCAGAAAACAAAGTTGGATAGGGAATTTCGAGTGCTCGTTAGCATCCACACACCTAAAGCTGTTCCAACAATTATAAGTCTACTTGAAGCATCATGTCCAACGAAGAAATCACCGATATGTATATATGTCCTACACCTTGTAGAACTCACTGGCCGCGCATCTGGAATGCTTATTGTCCATAACATGCGTAAAATAGGAAGGCCAGCTATGAACAGAACACAAGCTCAATCTGATCATATCATCAATGCATTTGAGAACTTTGAGAAAAGTGCAGGATGCGTCTACGTGCAGCCACTCACTGCTATCTCCCCTTACTCCACTATGCATGAAGACATTTGTGTTTTAGCTGAGGAGAAACGCGTGGCACTGATCATAATCCCTTTCCACAAGCAACAAACGGTTGATGGTGGATTAGAAACTACAAATACATCATTCCGAACAATTAACCAGAATGTATTAGCAAATGCACCTTGCTCGGTTGGGATACTAGTAGATAGAGGCTTAACAAGGTCAACATTGAACCAAATTTCACACCATGTTGCAGTGTTGTTCTTTGGAGGACCAGATGATCGCGAAGCATTAGCTTATGCTTGGAGAATGAGTGAACACCCGAACATTGACCTAACAGTTATGCGTTTCCTCCCTGGTGATACAACAATTGGAGCAAGTAGATCAGACTCAACAACCAACAAGAATGACTATAGTGTACTAACAGTTGAAACAGAACGCGATAGGGAAAAACAGGTAGACGAGGAATATGTCACAGAATTCAGGACGAAAACAGGAAATGATGTATCAATAGTATACATTGAAAGAATAGTGAATCATGGAGAAGAGACAGTAGCAGCAATAAGGTCAATAGATGACTCACACGACTTGTTCATAGTCGGTAGAGGACAAGGGATTAGCTCCCCGTTAACAGCAGGGATAACTGATTGGAGTGAGTGCCCTGAGCTAGGTGCCATTGGGGATCTCTTAGCATCATCAGATTTCGCGATGAAAGCTTCAGCATTAGTGGTGCAACAATATGTAGGTATAGGATCCGGAGATCCATTAATCACTCCGGATAGTCCTAGCGTGCATTATCAACCCTTCAACCTCGATCATTCAAGTCATAGGTCACGAAACAGCTACACAGAACAACAACAACAACAACAACTACCCGATTTTCATTCACAACAATGAAAACTTAGTAGGACTTGTCATGTCAATATAAATTTCTTTGTTACCTATTCATGAATTTTGTTAATTGTAAAATGTAGCTTTTTATGCTTCCTACTCTACACATCAATCTTTCAATTGTTAAGAGTAAAGTGAAGATAATCATAGTATCCCTTTTGTTACATTATCAAAGTTCAAACTAGTTTCGATTTATCTCGATGAGTATATTCACTTTATTAAATTCAAATCAAAGAAATTGAGTACTAACACATATGGCTATGATAAAATTTTAAAAAAGCGACGGACGAATTCAGTAGTTAAATAATATCTTTATCATCCTAGTTGATCTATATAATAATATCTTTCAAAAATAGTTTTTTATTTTCTATTTATACATATTTTTCAAGGCTCATCGATAAAATTACATTAGGTATATTATTGTTGTTATTGTGGTTGGCGGACCTAAATACTGTACTCAGCTGAAATAACTAGCATAGTAATTTCATTATTTGGCTGTTGTGGTTGGCGTTTACTTATAAAAAAAAGATACTACTATACATAAAATAATTTAATCATCGACAAAACTTCACATGTGAACCTAATCAATCGACAAGCTTGAGGCATCATTTATGGACTTTTTGTCATCAAGAATTTGTTTTTGTGTTCTTAATTTTTTGGAATTTAATTAAACTTTCAAATTTTCACTTAATTAATTAGTCCATCTCTCAGCATCATGTCCCACTAATTTCATCTGAATTTAATTTATATACACTGTTAGTGTTAAGAGAATCAACTTTAATATTTTTGAACCATTAATTTTAATTTTTGTGATATATGATTTAATATATTTAATCTTCAGTTTTAATTTAAAATGTATGTTTTAGTCCCTTAATGAAGGAAATATGTATATTTAGATATTTTTTATAATTAGAACATATGCATGAGCAATTAAGTGGCAAAATACTTATGATATAAATTTGTGAATATTCACAAATAAAAAGATCAAAAGTGCATATTTTACTTGATTAAAAATTAAGAGTGTTTCACCAAATATCACAAGACTAAATTAGAATTTATCAATAACTGAGAAATCAAAAAAATTATTCATTCGTATAAAGATATCTACATATCAGTCTCCTTAAAGTTATGTGAAACTTATAATATTAAAAATAAAATTAAAAAAATTGTTATAATAAGTAAATGTAATATGATAATATAAAAAATCTTTACATTAACGATTGACGATATATATATATATGTGTTATAGGGCATTAATTAAAATTGTCATGTAACGTTATAGATCGACAAAAGTTTCACAATACTAAATTGTGGTCCTATACCATATGTTAATAAATATATACTAACAAACATTTTGTGTAGTGTGTTTAAATCTAGAACTTCCTTAAAATTGTGGTTTCCTTTATCATCCATGTGTCATTGCCACAAAACATTAAGATAAATTGAACATATATGGAGTACATTTTTTAAATTATTATCTAAACAATTTGCAGGATATTCACTATGATTTTTTAAAAAAAACAATAATTGTATTCATAAGACAATTTGAGATCTGGTAAAACTCGAACGATGATATAATATTGTAACGATAATTAAGATACAAATCAGGTTGAGAAAGTTTATGACTTCCTAGCAATAGACTTATTAAGTGGCGAAATGGCGGTGAAATATATTTATTTTTAATCAGATATTTTAAATTAGAGTCTGAAAAATATAAAGTATTTCTTGGCAAGTAGTGGCAGAACCAAAAATACGAATAAGTGGACTCAAATAAAAACTACTCTAATAGTTTCTTTTTATATAAAATAAATTCAACAAGATATATATAAAAAAAACGCAATAAAAAAATTTGATATGTACAAATTTTCCGATGAATAAGTTTTGTTATTGATAAAGAACACTTAAGTATCCATTGTAGAAGATTCGATGCAAATTTAAATTAATTAGATAGTATTGATAATGTAATTAATCTTGAATTTTGAGCTGTTTTTGCATTGGAATATATATGCAAGTTTGGAACTAGAATCTTATCTTATTATAAAGAGGGAATTAAGGACGCAACTGTCTTTTCAAATTAATTCTTTTATGGTCAGAATTTAAATTTTTATTTTATTGGTCAAATTTTAATTTGTAATTTGTAATTTCTTTCTTCAACCCTCAAACTTTTAGAAAAATAAGTGAGCTTCCATAATAGTTATGATTTCGACAGACAGAGTTTAATAATTTAGATAATTTATTGATTAATTCATTTTTTTCATCATATTAAGAGTTTAACTAACATACATCAATAGTCTAGTTAATAAATAGTTTACGCCATATAATTAATTTTATTTATTATAACATATGTACTTTATTTTATTTTCAAAACCACATATCTCTCGTATGACCTAATAGACTGATATTATAAATATTTTCTTATATTATTGGTGTATAACTTAAAACTTAAATAATAAAAAATGCATCATCATAATATAAACTCCACAAATATATTTCATTTATCACTCATGATTAAAATGGAATCATACAATAAAAAGAAAGCCAACAATTATTGCCTTCCATCTAACCAATCAAAATAAACTACATATAGTAACTCCTTTGAAAATAAACAAATATATAAGCATACAAAACACCAAACACACACACACACACACTCAAACAAAAAGAAACAAATTAAAATACACTATATGAAAGTGGAATTTTTCTTTTTTGCAAAATGGAGAAATTTGGGTATAGCATAATAAATTATGCACATTGGAAGTCCTTAGGGACATATTTGCCACAATTGTTGAGTAACAAGCTGAGGGAAAGTGGAACATTTAGATTAATTCCCAATACATTAGCTTTAAGGGCAGTGCAAAGGCAAACAGCAGCATCAAGATCAGCAAGTCCATGAATTAAAGAGCAACATTTAGTCTTGGCTGGGCTACTTCCAATAACAAGGTGCACTAAGTCATTTAACAAATTGGCACAAGCATTTAGCTTAAGTGTGTCCTTTGGGCACTTTCCCTTTGATGATGGGGTGGAGGGGGTGGAGGGGGTAGGAGTAGGGTGGGTTTGGGGTGGGGGTTATGGTGTGGGGGTGGTGGACATGGGACATAAGTGGAACTAACCATAGTGAAGAAAAGAATGTTCAATGTGAGAACAAGGGCAATTGAGGTTGCACCAATCTTGGCCATTTTTTGAAAGTTAAAGAAATGGTGTTTGTTTGGTGTTTGGAATTATGAAATGAGAAGGGTATTTATAGATGGAAATGATGGATATATTTTTGGCTATTTTTGTCAATTTTTAGGGAATATTTTGATGGAGAAAATTGAGTGGCCCATGTGGGGGGTATTGCATAACAATAGTAAGAGAATACAAAGATACTCATTTAATCAGACTTTAATGTGTATATTGAACATCTAATGAGAATTTTTTTTAAAATAAGTCTCTAGCAACAAAGTACTTGAGATAAGACTATTATACTAATATGAATCGTGATAAAATGGTAATTGAAATTTCTTTGACACAAATAAAATATTTTGGATGTGAGTCTCGACCTCTTCAAGAGATGAGTTTTGCTATGTATAAATTTGAATTTGATCGACTTTTAATATAAATATCAAATATCGAGCGAAAAAAAATAAAAAAAAGAAGAAAGAGATAACCATTATGAATTCTAAACTTTGGAATTTTGTGGATTTCGTTTTATCATTTTATTATTTATTTCTTGAATTAGAATAAACATTTATCCTTCTATTTTCACATGGGACTTGCATTATTTTGCTTAATGATTTGAACATCAACCTCTGTACATGTTGGACTTGTGTATCAAGATCTGAATCTCGTGATAAAGTCTTTGTGTTAGATGTTTTTAGCTCAAATTTGCTCATTACATAAACAAATTATAACAGTAATAACAATATATCTATAGTATAATTTTATAAGTGAGATCGATCTGGGAATATAAAGACCTTATTTCTATTTCTATAGCCTCCTTAGATCTCAATTTGTGGATTACAATCATTTGATTTGGTTCATTCTTTGACTGTTTTGCTTCCTCCAAAATAAAGAAAAACTAAATTCCTCCACCTCTCCGTACAAATAGTGAAGAAGTATAAATTTAATTGATTGTTGACTAACGGAAGCATTGAATCAAAAAAGAAATATATTGTTGTAAATAATTTGTTTTATGTAATAGCCATTGATCAATATGTCGCCTTCCTTAAATCTATGCATATAAGTAGTAAGAGCTTAGACTTGTTTTAATTAAGGTTTTTAGTGATTAACTTATTTATGTAATATACAACTGAAAATAATACGTATAGAAATATTTCCTAAATTTGAATTGAAGAGGTTTAATAGAAATACTTTATCATACACTTTAGAATCTAATCAAACAAACTGTATTTCGAGCGTCTAAATAAAAAAAAATTGATAAATTTTAAAAGTTCTCCATATATTCCACTTCTTTTTACTTTTATTAGTATGCCTTTATATTAGCTACAAAAATACCATGTCATATTTAACTTGACTATAACTTCTAACTTTTGTTTTTAACCAAACACCACACATAAATTAAAACGATTTTTTTCCCTTAGACTTTATTTATGATTTTCATCATTTCTTACCTTCTAGAGTTAACTAAGAACAAAGTTAAACTCCTTAATTCACATAATTTAATGACCATTAATTCATATAATTATTATAATTAGAAAGAAGAAAGGGAAAAAATGTGTACGGTTTGATGCGTATAGGTATATATATCTTTACCATTTATAGTTAATTATGTACTGACCATAATGCTACTAAAGTATACATATGTTTATTATACACTAAAATTGGTGCAACTTACCTAACACTAAACATAAAAAGTAATAGCTCCAAGAACAGGGCTAATAATTAATATTCCATATAAAGACAGAATGTCACCCAATTAAGAAGTGATATCACAAATTATTTTCAGGGTTCAATTTTTAGCATTAAACTTATTATATTTTTACCGTTATAAATTAATTATCTAATATTTATATACACATAAATTTATATTTATCCTATCAAAAGTATTGAGTTGATCTAGAAAGGATACCAATAGTCCACTACATTAGATCTGCCTCTGCTTGTTACTGTAGCGGTCCTTATATATGGTATTAACATATTTATGATTAAAAAAAAAAAGAATTCCAAAATAATAGTTGGTTGGCACAACTCTTAGTATTTACACAATTCGATCAAATTTTAAAGAGATAAAAAAAAAATTTAATTTAAAATATCTTTATACATAAAATCGAATTGACCGATACACACTAAGTTATAATTTTTTTTTTTAAGTCGGCTAATGGTGCTCAAATTATATAAAAGAAAAATAAAAGCAAAAGGCCAATAATATTCGACCCCATTACTAAAATCAAATCGTGGATCGGATAACTATAGACTTCATTTTCAATCGAATTAAATAGAATCATTTTATATATATAATTAATAATTGTCGTATATTGTAAATCTCCAAATTCCTATCAATCAGATATATAAAAAGGACAAAAAAAAAAATGTAATGCCACTTTTGATGAACTTCTAGACACGTATTGAGGTATACTTAATTATGCATGAAAACCAACAAATAGTGAATACATGTGGTTTACATTAAATATTCAAAAATAATTAAGTTATAAAAAAGTACTATTTCATGCAATAATTCTTAAACCCGTGACTCAAAAATCCAAAATCATGTTTATTTAATATTTAAAGTACGTATTATGAGAGATAATAAATGTCTAAATACAAGTAAGTTTAAAGAAATCATTTAATCACATATTAGGAGCTAATAGTTTGATGATCTCATAATAGGTTTTTTTTAAAAACAATTATAGTTCTAAAATAAAAATACGAAACAACCTCTATAGGTTAGCTCAATTGACAGATATTGAAGGATTAGTATCTAGATAAAATTAAAAACGAAACTGCTAAATGGTTAGAAAATTTGGTCAGAAAACTAAAAAAATTATAATATTTTTTATATTTTAAAATAAATTGATCTTTTTTATTATTTTTAGTTAAAAGATATTAAAATTAAAAGAAAAAATAAAATAATATAGAAAAAATATCATTCTGACGGCCAAAAAGATTTTTCCAATTAAAAAATAGTCATTCTTTGATTTCAAACTTAGTAAGTGAAACTCCATCTCAATATCCTGAATTATTGATTACAATTATCCTAGATATTTCACTTATTTAAGTTTGAAATCTATGACACTAAGAAGTGTTTCTACATTAAAAGAGGCTTTTTAATGAATTTTCACACTGACTATTTTTTAAAGAGATTAGCCCTATATAGTTTTGACCCTGTGTTATAAGTCATATTTTTTACCTCAGAATATCTCTATGAATCTATAAAAAGTTTAAGAAAAAGTCAAGCAAACTTAAGTCTATTTATGATATTTAAGTGTGTATATATATATATATATATATATATATTTCGATTATTCTCGAGTTTCAAAAGTTATCGTTATTTCGAAAGATTGGTTCGAGATAGATTTTCCTAGTAGATAAAGAAAAATGAAGGAAACAAAATTGAAAATCCAATTTTGTGTATTTCACATTGACACTAATCATGGGATGTGCTTTCCATTTCATTGACTATGTGCTAAAGGTGGTAACCCTAAACAAGGGGGAAGAAAAACCACACATTCACTCAAGTTGCAACAATGCGTTAAAATTTAACGCGGAACAAATGTCTTTTTTAATACTCTTCTCTTCTTCTTTTTTCTAGTAAAAACAAATTGATGCATTGACTAGGACTTTTGTACCCTAATTAGATGGTACTACTTTGTGTGGTTTATGAAATTTTGAGTAAGCTCAATCAAGGAAATATCTAAGATTTTGTAAAGACTTGACGGTTTACTTTGGATGTGATGCATGAGACTACGGACTATAGTATCGTCCAAAAATTAAAAAAATTTATATTTCGCGTTGAAATATCGACAAGTTGCATCCGCCTCTAACTCGTGACAGCAGCTTGTACTGTCCGCTGAAGTCGGTGAAAGGGTGTGTTAAGAGTGACAAGGCATTGTTTACTAGAAAAATAATTCTACTTCATCACGAAGTCAGAAATTTCAAAATATTCTAAGAACACCCAACTTGAAATCCAAACGTATAAAAAATATATATTTTTTAAAATGTTTGTCAAATATCATGCAGTTTGACTTTCGAGAAGAAAAATGTAACAAGTAAAAGAAAGATGTATAACTCTAATCACTAAAATATCTGTAATATTCTACCTTCCTCAGACCAAATGCCGGACTGCCTGCATTCGAGAATTTATTATAACGATGATTCTCAGTCTCCCTTATGATTTATAATGACATTTCAGTACCACATTTCATGTAATTAGTTTGAACATGTATGAATTAGTCAAAAACAAGAGGTGAAGAAAAGATATCATCGTAATAACCATGGTAAAGCAACAATTTCAGTAATAATTGTTTCATCTCAAAAAGACAGTCAATCTACTAACCTTATAAGTTTATGACTAACACAAATCAAACTCTCAGATATGAAAAGATTCAGCAGAAAAGCGACAAAGACAAAGTAATTTAAGTTTGTTGGTTGCAAACGTCGAACCAAGATTTATTTTGCGCTGTTTCAGGCCTTATAGTTGATTATACATTAGAAGAAAAGCAGGAAACACATTTGTGGATTCAACTGCAACTAGATTTGAGCTCAAGGTTCTCCTCCGAGCTCCACTCTTAAGTTGTCATATGGATAGACCTTTGGTGTCTGCTCATACCAACAACAGAAAAGGTTAGTCGATAAAAATGAAGATGGAGAAAATTAAAAGCACAAGTTGTATGATGATCAAATGCAGGTTGACATATTATGTAATCACTAGGGTATTTATATTTGATAATTGGATTGCTCAGAAGTAGTGATTGTGGTAAAGGTGAGCATTACTTACTGAAGCCAGCTCTAATTGCACCGTGCAAGGAGGGAAAGTGTCTTACCCGTACTCATTTCCCATTACCCTCAAAGGAAGTAGGGGGTGATTCAATGACTTTTCCCCACTAGTAAGGTGGAAGTCATTTCTACCTCTCTATAATGCTTTTCTCTTGCAACTAAGGGTATTGATGAGTGCCAGTACAGCTTAAAGAACAATCTCGAATGACAATCCCGCCCAGGTGATTTAGAAATAAACAAATGATAAATACAATCAAGTATGTTACAAACAATCACTATGATACAGCCTTTGAAACATCTTGACAGTATCATTCACTTCAAGTACAGCCTGTGGAACTAACTAGTGAGTGTAGAGTCAAATCATCGGCAGCACTAAATAAAAGCCAAGAGCAGTCCATGTTGTTGAAATGATTAAGGATTTAGATTCCAAAGAAGGAAACTCTAGTTCACATCCTTCACTCTGAAATCTGGACTTCTTAAACCATTTTAATCACTTGAATGAAAAGTTTATGTGATAAGCACAACAGGTCAGCAACAACCGGTATCCATTGTACATTAACATAGCCTCATTCAGACAGTGAATCATCGTGCCCAAAATAAATAGAATCTAAAATTTGTGCTACATCATACTAGGTGAGTGAAACAGTTTGGTCTCTTCCTTAATTCTAAATGCTCTCACCTTTATTTTTTAGAGCGGGAAAGGGTCAAAGATGTCCTTGGCAAATCGAATATGGCTTAAAATTACCCTCCTTCCACCTATAGGACCAAAATTTCCCTTGACGTTAAATTTAAGCCTCAAATCGCCCCCCCCCCCCCTCCTTTTAACGGAACAGATGTGGAAAATATGAAAATTAAATATGAGGTATTGATTTGTTGATCCACAATGTGGATTCCACATATAATTAGACCCAGTTCATTCACAACCTAACCCATTAATCCAAACATGTTTTTAGAAGACCCTCACAACTTCATCCTCTTCATTCACCTTAGACCAAGATTATGCATATCAAAGAACTCTTTGAAATCTGTATACTCAGAAATAATTTGACAAGTATATAAATAAACTATTAATACGTCCAACGGCCTTCTATAATTTGTTTTGCTTCCCAAATCTTTATTCAAATAGAACCTCCCCCCTTTCTTTGTTTCTCCGCCTAAATTTCTCTATTGAATTATCACAGGTACATTCTTCTTCTTAGTCATTTTCTTTATTAGGGTTATGTTACAAATTCACCTTCAAGATTTTTGTTCTTTTTTCCTATTTTATAATCAACTCAATTATATTTTCATCGGGTTAAGAACCCATTCATCAGTCAAGAGATTTTGATATTTTGTCACTATGACAATGGTTCTGCCTTCAATTGTAACTGCATCAGAAGAGTGGGAAAAGAATACAGAGAAACTTTTGATTTGTTGTAGTTCTTCCCAAAATGTCATTGTCTCTTTCAGCATCGAAGACGATTAGGCATTTAGTTATACAGCAGTATGTAATCAAACAGATTGCTGATTCCAGATCGCGATTAGGCAACCATGTTCAAGTTCAATGCTTGAGTGGCATTGCGGGTGTTCCTTCATATTATCATGGGTATGATATAATGCTGGCAGCAAGGTGATTAAGTCTTCGTCATCGAGAGAATCAAGAGGATGAACTGGTGCGGGTCTTTTTAAAATGGGTTCGGGTTCATGGGTTGGGTGGTAAATAGATTGGATCTAACTAGTAACTACATATGGACCAATAAATTAATGCCACATTTAAATAAAAAGATAATATATTCCCCTATCTGCTTCCGTTACAAGGGGCAATTTTAGGCTTGAATTTAATGCTAAGGGTAACTTTGTTCAATAGGTAGAAGTAGGGAAATTTTAAGTCATTTTCAATACGTTGCTGGTATTTTTTACCATTTCCCATTTTCAGGATAGAACTTTCTTCAATCCTGCAAACGCAGACCCTTAAACTCCAACTAGTACGTTATGACATATTGAACACATAGGTTTTTTCTCTAAAACAACAAGCTAATGAAACTTCTTTCAGCAAATCAAAATCAACAGCAAAGCTAGCGCATGACTAGTATTAGTAAAGAGCATCTAGCCTTGAATTTACTGCACAATATAAATTAAAAAAAGGATATGATGCGAGACGTTTCTTTGTATATTCTTTCAGCAAACATTTCTCATCTTTTAGCACTTCATCATGGAAACGAAATACATTTAATTGAGTAAAAACTTAGGCTTCTTCAATGACCTATAATCTAACCGAGTAAACAGAAACTTTGGTGAAGAAAACGGGATTTCACTAAAACATCATCCAGAGGATGAAAAATACAAAAGTTGACAGAACCAGTACAAGGTATATCTACTAATAACTAATCTTAGGAAAACATCTTCCTAAGTATTTAACACTACCAAACAGGAGAGCATAGGAAGACGCTTTCAGAAAACATTTTTCTTCATACCAAACATGAAAGGAGCAATGAGGAAAATTGCCATGGAAAAACAATGTAGGATAGAAAGCTCTAATTGAACAAATCAGGTGAAGAATTCTAACTACAAGCTACTAGTGCTTGCAGCCGTAGAAATAGGAAGTAATTTAGGTTAAGAAAAGAAAAATTAAGGTGGTGCATAGAGAAAATGAAGATACTATCACTACCGATACTTGAAGTACTACACCAGAGAGATTTTCACCATCCTACTGGAAACGGCCTTTTCTTTTTAAGAAATAACCAAAGGCATTATAACTAGTGGTGGATTACTGGATTGACTATAGGTGGTAAAACCTCTGGCAATCCTCCTCTCAACTGATGATTAAGCTGAAGGCGCCTGTGCACCAGGAGGCGGACGAAAGAATTGACAGGGTTATAGACCGGAGAATCAGGCAGATGCTCTGACGGGGTAGTCGGGAACTGCGCATTTTTCAAGTTTGGTCAGACAAAGTGTGTGGATACTTTGGCCAAGAACAAGTAATACTCTGTGCTTGGTTTTCGATCCTAGCATCACATCATTCTGTCATAGTACCTCAATATTTCAACAGAACCTTTCCCAGCCTATAAGGAGAAGATCACATGACAAACTCTAATATAATCCATGTGATGCTGGTCATTTAGCCGCAGAAAAAAGAAACCACAGCCGCAAAAGAGTTATTTAGTAAAGTTACCCTTTACTCAACAAAAAAAAAAGAGTTCTTTAGCATTCGTCCAACACTAAGATCAACAAACAGCTTGAAGTAACTTTACCATAAATCGACACAGTAAACAATATACAAGTTTGTCCAAAGTAAAAATACACAAAAAAAAAATGCAACTCGGATCTGGACAACATGGTACAGTAAAGTCATCAAAGCATAACATTCTTTTTCTGATAGGTATGTCAACAAAGCATAACTGATTCACAGTAATAAAGGAAAAAGAGAATTGGAATTCAATAAATGTAGACTTACAAATGGAATTTTGGAGGCTTTATCATTCCAAACAGCTAACAGTCCAATCCCCACAAAACAACTCAACCCACCGCACAACCAAGCCAATGCTTCATACTGACATTAAAAGCAATTTAAGAATCTTCAATTATCTTATATAAAAAAACTTGACTAGCAAAATGAAGAACTTGAAATCGTGAACTGTAAAAGCCATGAAGATGATTCAAATACTAATCCCCTTCCCAACAGATACAAAATCCTAAGATTTCACATATAGAAGTCTCCAAGTTCCAGATTATAATTAATTTGACTAAAAAACTAAAGGGCGAAACAATGAATTGGGGATTCGTATACAAATCTTGAGCCAAAAATCTAACCTTACCAACAAATATAAAATCTTCATGATTTAATCTACTATCAAAAATAAATATTGTAAAAAGAATAAACATGGGATTCAAATAGGGATCCTAATCAGAATATCAAACCTTTCTTACATCAGCAAGCAAATCTCCAATTAACATTGAAACTAATTTGACGAAAAATGAAAAATTGTAAACAATAGAAAATGAAATGGGGATTTAACAACAAATCTTAAATTAGAATAAAAAATAAAACTAATTTGACTACAAATGAAAAATTGTAAACCATGGCAAATGAAATGGGGATTTAACAACAAATCTTAAATTAGAACCAAAAAATCTAACCTTTCCAACGGTATCTGCTATGCGATCGATACAAGGCTCGGGAAAAGGAGTACCATTGTCCCATGTAAGTTCATCATTCACATGAAGCTATAATCACAACGAAAAAAACAAACTAAATTAGGGTTTGCCAATCAAATTTATTAAAAAAAACAAATGGAACCTAAGGACGTATTAAGTACTGTATGTATTTATACTATAGGCATTACCGGCTTATCAGGTACAATATGTTTGCCGACAGGAAGGCCCATGCCGGCGCGTGTTCGAAGAGAAGATGCGACGGACCGGGCGACGACACCGTTTCCGCCCATAATGCGAGTAGCTACATTACTCAATCTTCCAGCCATTTTCCGATGATCTGAATCGTTCGTATCTCGCCAATAGTTCTTCGGAATTCAACGATTTGTGATTCAGTTCAATGTTCTTTACCTAGCAGAGATTGTGTTACTGTACTTAGGCAATGAACCAAGACGGCGTCGTTTTGTAATTTCTCTATTTTATCTTTTGATCCTAGTTTTAGTGTGATTCTCATTAACAACACCAAAGTTTACTAGTGTACACCAAATCGTCCCCTTAAAGTTGGAAATGTTAGAAAAAAATACATTTGGAACTTTTATCTAGACTTGTATACATATTAAGAAATTCGCTAAATATATATAAATATTTGAACGTAAACTTGATTACTATTGTATAATATTGATATGAATGAACTTGAGGTTGTTATAAGTTCATAATTTTGAATCTCCCTATGAATTGATGTGCGCTTTGCTAGAGGTGGACTAATACTCTCGAAGATATCATATTTACAAATGATGATTAGGATGCATTTATCTTAATTCTCTTTACTATAAACTAGAGCAAAATGCTCTGCTAATTTAAAAGTAACTTTTGAATCATAACAAATTGTTCAATCAGGCCTTGAATGTTTCTTCTTATAATGAAGTCGAGTTATAGCATCGTAGATTAGGAAGTATATAGAGATAATTTTTCAAACGGTCACTAATCAGATAATAATTATTATCTCAAAAAGTCATTCAATTTTATTTAATAAAATAAAAGTAACTCAATTAATGATAATTATCTCAAAAAGTCAATCAACTGCAAAGCATATCGAACTTAGAAGTATGATAAAATCAAATTTCTATAAAGTGGCATAAGAGATTCTGTTACAATATATTTCAAAGTTAGCACCACAGAGCACTAGCTAGCAGGTAGCCAATATGTCATATGACTAACTTCTATAAGGATATTACAAACAAAACAAATTTCAACAAACTGTATGTGTATGGTAAGAAACAACATAGAGTTTCTAGTAAGTACTATTTTTTCAAATTTCCAACTGATTCTGCACTTTCAAAATAGTCTTAGCAGAGTTCCTAAGTTGTTCAATTTCTTCATCTGTAAGATGCACATTCGTCACGCCCAAAACTCCACTTCTACCAAGCTGTGCAGGCAAGCTCAAGAACACATCGCCACCATCAATGCCATAGAATCCCTTTGCAAGAACCGAAACAGGATGAATCCTTCTTTGATCACGAAGGATAGTTCGAGCCAAATTAGCAACAGAGTAGCCAATTGCCCATGATGTGTAACCTTTCAGATTGATCACTTCATATGCACTGTGCACAACTTCTTGGTGGATTTTTTCCAGTGTCTCTTTTTCCAAAGCAATTTGTTGCCTCTCAAGGAAGCTGAGTACTGGCACTCCTCCTACACTAATGCCTGACCAAAGTGCCACTGAGCTATCACCATGCTCTCCAATAATGTATGCCTAAAAATATATAAATATCATATAAGTATACTACTTTCACTTAACCAATACACACAGAATATATGATATTAATCAGATGTTAAATTCGACTCAAATACTTTGTAAATTCAATGGAAAAACAAATTTTAATTATTATATTAGGTATGTTGTTGTTGAAATGTGTTAGCTCATTTCTATCTATCGAACTCGGAAAATAGGAGTTTTTCTCCCTTCCTATACTTGGGAAATAGAATTCCTTCCATTTCGATGGAAATGTCTTGTTTACTCCCTCACTCACTCCATCCAAAAAAGTCTCTTTACTAAAATCGGATGGAGGGAATACCTTTAATTTACTCTTATTTTCTGAATAGAATTGAAACAAGCTAAACTGACACTTATTTTGAGACAAATGTAGTATCATGTTAATTAATCTATATATTTTAATATAAATTTTTAAAAAAATGAGATCATTCTTTTTTAAACGAAGAGAATATATATATATATTCTTTCTTATGAGAACATTCCAAATTGTAGTACTTTTAGTATAATTTTTAAATACTATAATAATTATTTTTAAAATTTTAAATTAATCTAATCTAATTTATCTTTAAAATTTAGTTAAATTAACTCTAAGAAAGCAAAAATTGGAATGTCCCTTTTTATATTTATTACAGTAATTTTTCACTTCCAACATTCTATGACATGCATATTGAAGACACAATATTCAATAGACATTTTGACGCATTATATACATTTTTAGTTTAAACATACCAAATTCAAAAATGTCTTTTTAGTTTCTTAATGTGAAAACAAAAATAGAAATTTAAATTAAGTAGTTACAAATGAAGCACTAACCTGGACATCCTGGGCATTAACATCAAGATGATCCGCAATCAAAAACCGAAATCTAGAAGAATCCAAATTCGTTCCCGACCCGATAACCCGATTCGCCGGAAACCCAGACAATTTCCAAGCAACATACGTCAGCACATCTACCGGATTCGAAACTATTAGAAGCGTAGTCTCCGGCGAATACTTCACCAACGGCGGAATAATACACTTAAACAAAGCCACATTCCTCTGCAACAAATTCAACCTACTCTCACCTGGATTCTGTCGGGCACCTGCAGTTACAATACAAAGATCCGACCCGGCAGTAACCGAGTAATCAATCGATGCGTGGATCTTCGTACGCGGCAGAAACGCTGCCGCGTGCTGAAGATCCAGCATTTCTCCACGGAGCTTATCGGATTTTGCGTCGACGAGTGCAAGCTCGTCGACTAGGTCTTGTGTTAGGATCGTTTGTGCAATTGCCATACCGACGTTTCCGACGCCGATGACGGAGATTTTGGTGTGGCGCTTTGTCGGTGAAGGAGGGGCAGCATTGGAAATTGACTTGAAGAAAGCTTGGGTTAGGTCTAGACCACCAGGGCCAAGTGATGAAGATGAAGTACTCTTTTGCATGGTTAATTAGATTGCTTGTTTAACAAGAAAAGATTTGTTTTGTTCTGTGATAGCAGAGAAATTAAGCTTTTAATTGTAGTTTAGTGGTTAATGAAGAAGGGATTAATGGATTTATATAGAGAAAAAAATTGTTTGAAGATGAAGAAAAGGGGGACAAAATGATGATGGAAAGTTGGTACTATGTATGATTTTTTTCAACGGTCAAGCTTCCAAGAAGCATTGAAAAAGTAAAAAAAATAAAAAATACCCCATTGTTCCATGTTTGACACTTCGTTCGTTCACTTTTACTTGTTACAAATTTGACATATATTTTATATTTGTTTGAATAGTTATTTCATGATATTTTATTATGTATTCTATTAAAATAATGATGCAATCATATTAAATTAGTCCTCACATCAAAATGATTCTTTTCGTTATTATCTAGCGATGAATTTAAACAATATGATATAATAAAATTTAAGTAAAATTCAAAACAAAATGCAACGAATAACTATTATCCAAACAAGATATTAAGAAAATAATGATTGACATGATTATTTTGATTCTAAATCTTAAAAAATAATTTTGAAATAAATAATTAACATTAAACAGGAAATATAAAAAATAAATATTTAAAATAATAACTAAAATTTATTTTTAAAATAGTAAATAAATAAAGATAACTCAGATTTTTAATATGTCCCGAACTTTCAAAATGTTGGTGTAAGACGAGTATCTAGAAAAGTGAGATTATAAGTCGGTGATAGACATTAATGTTCGATTTCTTGCTACCCAATCAAGAAAAATTAATCACGTTAAATATGAATAAAAGAGGCAAAATTAATTTTTTCTCAAAAAGGAATATTAACTTTAGATATATAAAATAAAATAAAAAAAATCTGGAGCAATGCTTATAAGAAATATTAATAATAAAGTGTGGAGAAAATCAAATAGATACGTGGCGTACATTATTAAAAGTAAAATTACTTATGTAACACGGTTTATTAACGCGTCTTTTTAGTAAAATGTTGCTTTTGTACCGTAACATTATAGAATATAGATTTTGCCCACTGATTAATTAAAACTAGGCGATTGTTTAATTAGCAGTGTTTCCGCCAGCTGTATTTGTAAAAAACTAATTCCATGGCTTATGAAAAAGCCTAAAGTCTAGGCCTTTTCTTTTATTTTTCTCCAAACTCATTATATTCTTCTAGCCTTAAACGTGTATTAGTATTAATTAATTAATTAGTGAAACTAAGTTGGTTGCTCCCTGAAGAAACCATCAACTGTTTGGTTGTTATGAACAGTTGAAACTATCATAAGAGACACAACCGCTTGCTGATTTGAGTTGAACTTACATTCGTTATTTTTATATATATATAATTTAAAGATAATGCTATATGCTATATTAAAACGACTCCCCTTATAATATGTACTGCAAAGTTTTAGACTTTAGTTGAAGACCACATCATAGTCAAAGGCGTATACTATCCTTGGTCAAGCGACACATCTTTGTTAGTGGTCAAATTTTGATTTTATATATATATATATATATATATATATATATAAGTATTTGACATCTCTTGACACAAGTTGAAAATTTATATATATTTATATAAAGCTAGATATGAGATCACTGATGTGGCACCCCTCTTAGACAAGTATTAGTATTTATCTATTTTATTATTTTTTATTTTTTACCTTTTTCTCTTGTTTTCATCTTAATATATTGAATAAATTAAATAAATGCCCTCTATTAATCATTTTCCTTGAAATTCTTCCGTTAATTCCTTTATTATTGTGTATATGTACGTTACAATATACCTAACTTGGCAACGATACGTGAAACTCATTTTGTTGGTTGCAAATATTCAAAAATGTCCCTAAATTTCGTCTATTAATTTAGTTATTATTATAATTTACATGTATGAATGCCATATTTAATCTATCCATATTTAGGATATTCTTCACCATTATTATTAATCTCTTCCTCTAATTTCTTTTACTTACTTTGTATTACTTATGTTTCTATAAGGAAATGCAGAAATGATCAATGCAGTAGTTATGGAATTTAAAAGCTAAGTTTCATTTCAATTTAATAAATACAAAAATGTGAAAAGTCATTATATTTAATGGCATTTACCATATGAGTTATTATGTTTTTAGTTATATCATATTTGCACATATAAATAAATATAAGAAATATTGCAAATGATTGAGAAGCTCAGTCAATGTTGGGTGCTGGTGATATTTTTTACTGTTTATTTTAAAGGTGAGATTATCTATTTTCTTTTATATAGATTGATGGTAAGAATATTTATCTTTTTCTACTTATGCATTTTTCAGAAGGAATCTATTAAAAGACATGAGTGTTTATGAAATGTTAACCCTAAATAATGATTTTATATTTTGAAGGAGGAGTGTTGCTTGGAGGCTCAAATTTATTTTCTTTTATATGAATTGATGGTAAGAATATCTATTTTTATTTATTTATGTAATTTTCAAAAGAAATTATAAAAAATTTGAGTTTTTATGAAATGTGAACCCTAAAATATGATTTTATAATTTGCAGGAGAAAGTGTTATTTGGAGTCTCAACCTAAAAAGGTTGCTGAAAAATTCACACATATCAAAAGAAGTGAGAATATCTATTTTCTTTTCTATATACATTTTTCAAAAGTAATATATTAAAAGAAATCAATATTTATAAAATGTGAACTATAAACTATAATTTTATATTTTGTAGGAGGAAGTGTTATTTGGAGTCTCAACCTAAGAAACACATTGGAAAATCAATAACAAAAAAAGGTTACTTAAGAATTCACACATACCAAAAGAAGTAAAAATATTTATTTTCTTTTCTATATATATTTTTCAAAAATAGCATATTAAAAGACATGAGCATCTATAAAATGTGAACTGTAAGTATAATTTTATATTTTTGTAGGAACAAATTCAAATTCAAGTTCAAGAAATTATTTTAAAAGTCAATAAACAAAAAAAATATTGCTCAAAAATTCATATAGCAAAAGAGATTGTTCGTTATTTATATTATGAATTATTAATTCTTATCCTTTATAGTTGCGAGAGAAAAAGAAAATAAAACGAGAACAAGACATCAAAGAGAGTTTGCTTCAGTATATTTTTTTATATAAATTTCTTAAGACACAATGAATATGACCATAAATCCGAAAACTTAAGAGGCAATTGTCTACTTTCATTGTACAAATTTTTTAAAAAATAATTGTTATTTTAAAAATAAAAAATAATTTATGAAAATTGGGGATTGTGTAATGCAAATTACTTTTGACTTTTTGTCAATAATTTGGATTGAAAATACTTTTTTATTATTTCTCAAATTTTTAAAAAAATTTTAAACTTTCTAATGAGTTTTTCATAATTGAAATCCAAAATAAATAAATAAAAATCGTGATTAAATACCTCCTTTAGTTACGTATGATTGGATGGACATGACATATATGAATTTGTAAAGGAATGATAGTTTAATTTTTTAAATTATTTCTATCATACGATATACGTTTATTATTTTTTTAACCAAAGTTTAATTTCTTATTGTTCATTATTTTTCTGTTTCTTCTTTAAATTTCAAGTCGTGAAAACTTAAAATGGTAGAATCGTAAAAATGAAAGTCAAATAATAAATTGGATTTTCACAATTCACAACTATTTCTTTCTTATGTTTCTACATTTTTTATTTTTTTATTTTCAAGTTTAAATAACTAATTTAAATAGGTTGTTAGCATTTATATTTAAAAGAGTTCTTTAGTATTTGTCCAACACGAAGATCAACAAATAGCTTAAAGTAACTTTAGCACAAATCGACACAGTATAAGTATTGTATTGTATGTATTTATACTATAGGCATTACCGGCTTATCAGGTACGATATGTTTGCCGACGGGAAGACCCATGCCGGCGCGTGTTCGAAGAGAGGATGCGACGGAGCGGGCGACACCACCGTTTCCGCCCATTATACGAGTAGCTACATTACTCAATCTTCCGGCCATTTTCCGATGATCGGAATCGTTCGTATCTCGCCGATAGTTCTTCGGAATTTAACGATTTGTGATTCAGTTGAATTTTTTTTCCCTAGTAGAAATTGTGTTACTGAACTGCCCTTTTCATAGCTTAGACAATGAACCAAAACGACATCGTTTGGTAATTTCTCCATTTTTATCTTTTGGTCCTAGTTTTAGTGTAACTTCCATTAAACAGCACCAAAGTTTACTAGTGTACACAAAAGCGTCCTCCTAAAGCTGGAAATGTTAAGAAAAAAAACTATATTTTTATATGATTTCGTAATTCATCTCACATAGCCAAAACATTGAAAGAGTTGCTTCAATTTATTCAATCAATAATTGAAAATTTTCTTCTTGCTAAGATAGTTTTTTTTTAATTCTTAGTAATACAAATGATGAAACTCCCATAGGATGCATTTATCTTAATTCCCTTTACTTTAACTAAAACAAAATGCTTCTGCTAAGATCATAACAAGTTGTTCAAAGTATACAGATGATTTTTCAAACGATCACTGATCAGCTAATAGTTATATTCTCAAAAAGTCATCTAATTTAATTTTGTAACAGAAAAGTTATTTAACAAATGATAATTATCTCATAAAATCACTTAACTTTATTTTGTGACAGAAAAAATACTTAATTATTGTGGTTTCATATGCATAGCATAAGCATATAGAAGTTAGAAGTATAATAAAATTAAGGGAAAAGGGTTAAAAATACCCGTCGATTTTGTTTTATTAGTTGAATATGTCCTCACCGTTAAAATGAAGTTATTTTTACCCCTTCCGTCTACAAACTTGTCACATATATCCTTCAATTGGATGAAAAATCCTAAATCAACAAAAATAACCCAATTTACTTAAATTAACCAATTTAAACCCAACCCAATCCACTTATAATTTAACCCAACTACAAAAACAAGAACTAATCGCTGATTATAATACTATTCTAAAAAGGAAAGAAAATTTAGGAAATTGAAATCTAGGATTAACTAGCTCCAAGAAGGGGATACTAACACAAAATTCTTCCATATTAGTCACTCAATAAGCGTATAATATTTTGTCCCTTCAAGTTGAGTCTGGAGTTTGGATTCATAGTTGTGATGAGATAATCCAACATGCGACCTCATCCCTCAAATGTCTCTTTAACACTCAACACTCTTATTCCTCGAATTTGACTATAACTATTGGGACTGCCTCTATTCCACACAAGAGGATATCCAACTCCTGCACAATATGCCTTTGATAGAGGAAATAAAATCCACAGTCTTCATTTTCACTAAACCGTTAATTAGTTCAAATTTCACAACATTAATTTACAAATTAAAATCGGCTTCATCAGGGAGAGTATCGCCTGCTGGAAGTATCCGATTTGGGGGAGGTTCTAAGGAAGAGAGTGGGGTATTGCCTATAATGGCAATGATGATGCTTGCAAATTGGAGTTACAAAGAAGACGAAATAGAAGGTTAGAAGGGATTTGATTTTATGAGATGAAGATGAACCGTAGGAAATATGGTGATGGTGAATGAATCAGATTAAAAATGAAAATGAATGTAGTTGGGTTAAATGATGAGTGGGTCGAGTCGGGTTTAAATTGATTAATTTAAGTAAATGGGGTTATTTTTGTTGATTTAGGATTTTCCATCCAATTGAAGGGTATATGCGACAAGTTTATAGACGAAAGGGGTAAAAATAATTTCATTTTAATGGAGAGGGCATATTCAACTAATAAAACAAACTCGAGGAATATTTTTAACCCTTTTCCCTAAAATTAAATATCTTTATACTGGCATAAAAAGTTTGTGTTACAATTTATTTCAAATCTAGCACCACAGAGCACACTAGCAGGCAGCCAATATGTCATATGACCAACTGCTACAACACTTAAGCTACTCACTATTTTCTTCGTAAACAAAGTGTTAGAATCTGTGCGTCCACTATCAGTCAATGGACCAGGTCCCTTGACTCACTCAAAATATGAACAACTGTAAATAAAGGCAGAATATCAACACCAGCAGTTTACGTGGAAACCTCCTTGCTCAAGGGAGTAAAACCACGACCTGTCTCACAGGATTTCCAAAACCGTTTCACTAGTCTTCACAAGCAAAAGTAAACCGGTTACAAAAATGTGAGAAAAAGTTTTTAATCTCACAGACAAGCAATAGCTCTATTGCTTGATGAGCCTAAGTAGATGTTACTCTACCCACTAAGCTATCACTCTAGACAACTTAGGATTTTCTAAGCAATCTCACAGACCGCCCACTAAATCACTAACCTGCTAATGATTTAGAATTTCAGATCAAACAACTATCTGATTCCTTTATAAATGGAGGAACAGATTTACAATTTACGTGCAGAAGAAATAATCCTAAGACAACTAAGCTTCCAGCTCTTTCAGATTTGAGTTGATCTTGAGGATGTTTCTTCACTCTTTTTGTAAGCCTTTGCAAGAGTTCTTGAGAGCTTTTCAAGTTGCAAAAACTAAGAACCAAAAGTTTAAGGAAAGATGACATTGTATAGACAAGTCACTTTCCTTAAACCCATGCCATTGGTTGGAAAGTTCTGACATTTCTGCCGCGTCTGCCAATTCTGCCACTGTTGGAGACTGTGCACCAACTTTTTGTACTTTCTCCAGCTGGCAGCCAAAAAGCATATTGAGCCAAGAACCAGGTCCCTTCATAAGGTCCCTGAGTTTGTCAAATCATCAAAACTACAAATAACATTTTCCCCCTTTTTGATGATGACAAACAATACACCAGTGTCTACATGTTCGTCCATGTTTCCTTCCCCCTGTCGATAAAGACCTGACAGTTTCATATACATTTGCACAATGAATCTGGTCTCTTCACAAGGTCTATGAGTTTGTCAAATCATCAAAACTTCAAATAACATTTTCCCCCTTTTTGATGATGACAAACAATACACCAGTGTCTACATGTTCTTCCATGTTTCCTTCCCCCTGTCGATAAAGACCTGACAGTTGCATATACATTTGTACAATGAATCTGGTCTCTTCACAAGGTCTATGAGTTTGTCAAATCATCAAAACTTCAAATAACATTTTCCCCCTTTTTGATGATAACAAACCATACACCAATATCTGTATTTCTTCCCCTGTCGAGTAAACACACTCCTTAGTTTCCTACACCATGGACCAGGTACCTTTACAAGGTCCCTGTGGTTTTGTCAAATCATCAAAACTTCAAATAACATTTTCCCCCTTTTTGATGATGACAAACCATACATCAGACTTCAAGACAGGATAACAAGATTTTGCAAAGTTTATTGTTCCCCTGAATCAGTTATCCATATACCTGCAGTGAAAGAGAAATTCACAAGAACCATAAACCAAGCCCAGAAATAATATTTTCTGTTTCCCCTGAATTACATCTTCCATCCCTGAAGTACAACATTCATGCATAAAGTACATCTCCCATTCTTACATAAAAATTCCCCCTTTTGTCATCATTAAAAAGAGACACAGTAAACCAATATTATCAATAATGCAATCAAGTAAGATCATAGCCTTTTGGCAATCAGACATAAAGGAGTACAAAATACGATAAACAATTTGCCAGAACAAAGCATGAATAGGATTAATAGCAGTTCAGAGGCATCATTCAATACATTAAAATTAAACTAGAGTACAGCAGACTGAGTAGATAAGCCACATACAAGAACCATAAAGGGGAAGAAGATAGAAAAAACGACTATGAAGGAGGAGGCTGATGGGAAAGGGACTGAATGATAAGAGTAAGTCGAGCATTAGCATCATCATTGTCTTTTATTGCTTTCTCTTGTAAAGCAACAATTTTGGCCCTCAGCTCTGCATTTTCTTGCTTCAGCTCTTGAATAACCGAGGTACCAGGTCCCATAGTCTGTGCCTTAAGTAGTTCTACCTTAAGAATAGCAATTTCAGCATCTCTACTACTCAACCTCATAGTCAATTCTTCCAACTCATGCTTCAATTGATCCTGGTTCTCCACAAGTTGAGCCACTTTGCTCTTGGGATTTGTTTTTCCTTCTATGCACTCACATTCAACCAGAGTGGACTCTGAGATGGTTTGTTTCACTGTACCTACTTTTCCAACACCAAGAGGAATATTAAAGTGTTTGAATACTTTAGTTAAGAAGTATCCATAACCCATACCATGCTTTCCCTTTCTCTCGATGACAGTTTTGTACATGTGTTCAAGCATAAGACCTGGAAGATCCAGAGGTTCAAATTTGCACAATAGCTCCATGACAAACAGATCAGCCGAAGTTGCTGAAGTTCTCTTTTCAGTTCTTGGAAGGAGAATTTTGTTAACAAACTCAAAAACCAACTGGAATTAACTCTTCATCAGTTTCTTAAATAACCCTGCACACCTGGTAGTTGGGAGTTTAGAACAAGTCGTGACAAATTCCATCGAACAAATTTTTTCAATCACAGACCTGATACCTCCTCGAGGTACTCCAAGAATCTTTCCCAACAAGTCTTCATCAAGATGAACAACTATGTTTTTCACTCTGGTATTTATACTGCCATCTTCTCCAAAAGTAATATTGTAGTAAAATTCACGGACCTCTTCCTCATGAAGGACAGGAGACTTAAAATCGAATAAATGCATCCATGATTGAATTTCTACAATATCATAAAGAAAGTCCATACCTGGCTGATGAACAATATTCATGTCGAATACCCTTCCAGCCAAAACAGATTGTTTACTCAGGTTATCAACAATTTCTTGTTTGTTGATGACATCTTCATCCACGTGCACTTCAGGACCAGGTCCCTGCTCAGACTTTTCAGTTTGTGTTGCAGAAGTTTTACTCTTCCTTTTTCTTTTCACTACCGCCTTTGTGGATTTTGTTGTGTTGGACTTCTTTTGGACATTTTGTTTCACTTTTCTTGAACTTTTCTTACAAGACCCCCATCAGACTCTTCCCCAGAAACTTCCACCACATCAGTCGGAGGCATTTGGAATTTTGACACTTTGAAGGTTCTTTCACTTCGATTTCTGGCTGTAGATTTGGCACTGGCTTTCATAGCATCGGCTAGCATTTTCTTAAGTCAGATCTAGTAACTGGCCGTCGTTTAGGTTTACCCTCTACAACCTTTTCTTTCCCCTTTTTAGAGACATTTTCCTTTCTCTTCTGCAGTGACCACTGAATAGGACGATTAACATCTTCTTCATCAGAAGAATCAGACGAAGGGTATCTCCCAAAATCCGGAGTTTTATCAAAAATAGGTTGTGTGTCTCTAATATCGTCATTCATGGAGTTTTCACATTCCTCCAATCTTGCTTCTTCTCTCATCATTGTCAGGCTCTCAATGACCAGTCCTTCACTAGCAGCCAAGATATTGGACTCAGATGTTTTGCTCTCTGGTAAGTCACCCTCAAAAAGGGTATCTGAAAGAATTTCCATAGAAGGACCAGGTACCAGGGGAAGACTAGGACTGTTTAGATCGATAGACTGAATGGGGATGATGAAGTTATCTAAAGGAGGACTGACTTCAGAGGTTGTTGGAACTACTGATTTCGATCCTGAAGGAGATGGGGTATAGAAAGAAACTGGATCGATTTCACTCAAGGATGCAAGCATCTTTCTTGATGAGGATGAGGGTTCCGACATTTTTTTTTTAAAAAAAACAACAGCAAAGAGAAAGAGATAAGATTTGGTATTTTAGGGTTTTTCAGAACAAAGAGAGAGAGTGAAGAGATTTAGAAATGAGAAGGTTGAATATAAAGAGGAGAAGCGGTGCCAGGTCCCTTGATTTGACGTGTCGCTTGGAGTTTCAAGCGATGGGACTAACAGTCAGAATGACGAAAGACTGGCACGTGGCAATATCAACGGTCTATTTAGATTAGTTTAAAATTAATGTAAAGAAAGCTAACCTTAGGAGAGACCAGGTCCCATACTGCAATTTAAGCACCATTCCTGAATGGTTCTGACTATGTTTTTGCTTTTGCACATCATTTATGAATGTATACCTGCAATAGGTACAACATTGATCTTACAAGACATATTATTATTAATAGAAAGGATACCTGCACTACAGATTTCTGCCACTAAGGAAATTTCATGCTTGAATAATTTTGGGATTACTTCAAGTTCATCATACCCAACTTCAACCTGTTGCTCTCAGACTGATCTTTGCTTAGAGCCTTGTAAAGATGTCTGCAATTTGTTCCTCTGTTGGACAATAAGTTAGCACAAAATTCCCTTTTTCAACATTATCTCTTAGAAAGTTAGCACAAGATTCTTTCCCATACTGACAGCACTTGTATTTAGCACACATAAAAGGAATGGTGTTGATGAGGACTCCAAAATTCTCAAGCTATTGCTTTATCCGAAGAAGTTGGGCAATCTGGAGGCAACAGCTACACACTCATCCTCAGCTGCAGGATAAAACAGGACCAGGTCCCCTGTTTTCTTTGGATACTCAAGATTCTCTTAGCTGCCTTTAGAGGAGATTCCCTGGGACATGTTCGGAACTGTGCATACATTCCCACGCTGAATACCATGTCCGACCTGATTGCATATGAAGGTTCTTTAACAGCTCCTTTGTATGCTTCCCTTGACAGATTAAGATGCCACTGGAGGTTTGCTTAATCTTGCTTCTTTCAAGCTGATGTAGTGCTTCTTGCATTGAGTTAACCCAGTCTGCATCATACAATGCCTCTTTTACATTCTTAGGCTCAATTGATGAGATAAAAGCTGAAAATGCAACTAGATTTCTTGTTTTTTATTCTAGTATGGATTCCAGAATTCAGAGGTGAAATGAGATTATCAAGCGGATGAGATGAACTGTGTTTCCATGCTGGCCTTGATGTCAACGGATGCAACTGATCATTGTTCTACTCTTCAAATGAACACTGTTTCAGTATTACTTCTTTCACTTTGCTTTGAACTTTTAGAGGTCCACACAGATCCCTGTGCAGCAGCTCTAATACTCTTGACGAGGTCACTTTCTTCTTTGACTTGAAGGAAATTCTGATCTGTTTTCCTTTTACACACACTTCACACATTTTATTTTCACAAAATCTCAGTTTTGGCAGACCTAGTACCAGGTCCTTAGGAACAGCTTAATCAATAAAGATGAGCTCACATGACCTAGTCTCCGATGCTACAGATCAGCATTTTCATTCTGAGCACTTAGACATGTTAGATCATCTCCATGAGATATTTCTAAGTTTGCCAAATACATGCTTTTACATCTTTCAGTAGTGAGAAACACCTTCTTTGTAGTTAAAATAACCACAGTACACTTCTCAGATGTAAACTTTTCTTCATTTCTCTTGACACAGATTTGAGACATACTCAGAAAACTGTACTTCAAAGCACTAACATGATACACATTATCAATGGATTCTTGAAGCGTTTTTCAACTTTACCAACACTTTAAAAAAACTTTTTTTAAAAAAAAAAAAAAGACACCTCCACCTTGAAGTGCCTTGAGCGAGAGGAAGTTTTTTGTATCTCAGTCATATGTTTGGAGCATCCACTATCCATGTACCAACATTTGACTGCTACTCCTCTCACTCACCTGCAGCAAGAATCACTTAGTAGACTTGGGAACCCATTTCAATTTGAGTTCCCAGAAGGCAGATAAAGGAGTAATCAATTTCTCGCCCAGTGAGGTAAATTTAAACTCTTTTTGATCAAGGGTTTTTGAACAGGACCAGGTCCCCCTTTTGAACTCCTTTTCTTTTCTGTGAAGTTTGAGAATCTTTCATGCGACTCTCTCCAGGCTGTACATTCACTTTTTAAGTGCCCATTTCTACCACAGTGAACACAAAGCAAGTTATCTGAAACAAAGACATATTTGCTGTGAGGATTGAAAGGAGGAGTAATATTCAAACTTCCCAGACCCCTTTTGTTGTAGTTGCTTTGATTTGTCACATTTGAAAGCAACTTAGAAGATTTTGTCCATTTAAGGGAATTTGCAAGGTCATCCTTACGTTTGACAATATCTTTCTCTAAGCTTTTGTTCTTTTCCAAGGTGAAAACAAGGTTAATCTCTGAGTTTTTCAGTTTTTCTTCCAGCTCAACATGTAGACTGGCAGACTTTTCTTTCAGTTTTTCAGACTTCTCATTCATCAGATACAATTGATTTTTGAGTTCTAGTTTTTCAGATTCTAGAACAATCATTTTGCATTCAATTTGACCCATTTTCTCACCAATTTTATCTCTGTTTTCACTTAGACTTTCAAATTCAGCATTCATGGAGTCTCTTTCAGAAGTTAATTCAATCACAGAATCAATCATCACATTTGCTAATTTTCTCAGTCTTTTAAAAGAATAAGTATTCAGATTTTGCTTAATATCAAGAAGTGTTACCTGATCCTCAGCATCTTCATCATCTGACTGAGCCATTACAGCAAACATTTCATCGAATATATTATTCTCATCATGAATTCCACCATTGATGCATTATTTAGTTCATCAAGATCTTCTGACTCACTGAAGAGTCTCCCCATGCAGCAAGAGTTTTCTTGACCACATGATCAGCTGCAGCTTTTCGATCACTTTTATCAAGTACCAGGTCCCTGCGTTTTTCTTTCTCACCTCTTGGTCTTTGATAGTCCTTGTTTTCAGTTTTGAGTAACGGACAATCTCTTATAAAATGTCCAGCCTTTCCACACTTGTGACAGGTATCACTGGTTGTTGCAGCTCTAAGAGAATTTCCTCCCTTTCTGAAATCTTTGTTTTTTCTTACAATCTTTTGAAATCTCCTGGTAAGGTATGCCATATCATCATCTTCACTGGAATCTTCTTTAGGCTTGAGTTTCAGCATTAGAGACTTATCCTTCTTGGTTTTCCACCAGCTATAGAACTGGCCATTGAATCGAGGTGGTCGAGTTAAAGATTGACCTTATTCTAGATTAAGTTGAGCAGCCATTCTAATGCAGGAACCACTCTCTTGGTGTTAACCAGCTAGAGAGAACCCGCTCTGATACCACTTGTTAGAATCTGTGCGTCCACTATCAGTCAATGGACCAGGTCCCTTGACTCACTCAAAATATGAACAACTGTAAATAAAGGCAGAATATCAACACCAGCAGTTTACGTGGAAACCTCCTTGCTCAAGGGAGTAAAATCACGACCTGTCTCACAGGATTTCCAAAATCGTTTCACTAGTCTTCACAAGCAAAAGTAAACCGGTTACAAAAATGTGAGAAAAAAGTTTTTAATCTCACAGACAAGCAATAGCTCTATTGCTTGATGAGCCTAAGTAGATGTTACTCTACCCACTAAGCTATCACTCTAGACAACTTAGGATTTTCTAAGCAATCTCACAGACCGCCCACTAAATCACTAACCTGCTAATGATTTAGAATTTCAGATCAAACAACTATCTGATTCCTTTATAAATGGAGGAACAGATTTACAATTTATGTGCAGAAGAAATAATCCTAAGACAACTAAGCTTCCAGCTCTTTCAGATTTGAGTTGATCTTGAGGATGTTTCTTCACTCTTTTTGTAAGCCTTTGCAAGAGTTCTTGAGAGCTTTTCAAGTTGCAAAAACTAAGAACCAAAAGTTTAAGGAAAGATGACATTGTATAGACAAGTCAATTTCCTTAAACCCATGCCATTGGTTGGAAAGTTCTGACATTTCTGCCGCGTCTGCCAATTCTGCCACTGTTGGAGACTGTGCACCAACTTTTTGTACTTTCTCCAGCTGGCAGCCAAAAAGCATATTGAGCCAAGAACCAGGTCCCTTCATAAGGTCCCTGAGTTTGTCAAATCATCAAAACTACAAATAACACAAAGAAAACAAAATTCAACAAATTGTATGGTAAGAAACAACATATAGTAGTAGTATAGTAACATTGGTAAATGAACAGTTTCTAGTAGTAGTATTTTTTTTCAAATCCCCAATTGACTCTGCACTTTCAAAATAGTCTTAGCAGAGTTCCTAAGTTGTTCAATTTGATATGTTTATAGTTATAAATGTTTAATTATATTTTTTTTCATATTTAAAACATCTAATTCTCAAAAGTATATTTTTATTTTCTTCGCAAAGAAAAAACATACACGTTATATGATTAGTCTGTTAATCATGGTATCTATAAGTTTATTCATTGATTTTATTTAAAGAAAAGTCAATTGTAAATTTGAAAATTATACTTAATTTAACTAAATTATGTATTATCGAGTAGTTAGTATATTTTTTAATTGGAGAATAATCTAATTTTGTCTATTATTAACATGAATTTTAATTGTTTCCTTCGATATAAAACTCTATATTCAATGAAAATATTTTTAAAAAATATATATATACTAATTATGCTATACTTTATTTACATACATTAGACATATTGTAATTTAAGAATCCTACTTAATTACATCTATTTTAAAGTATTATAATAGATCATTATTTTTTTTTTATTTTTTTTTTTTTGGATGATAAGATAATATATTTTAATTAGAGAATTACATGACTTTGAGACCTATTGGTCTCTACATTGTTTTGAATCCTATTGGATTCCACATATTTTTCATAATTAGCTAATACGGCTAGATTACCAAAACATAACTTATTACAAGTTATACTTAAAACTAGTCTAGTAGATATTACTCCATGCTGATCATTCTGTAGTAGCTCCATAGTTTGATCTGGAGGATTAGATAATGTAGTAGTTTGTTCTGACGGTGTTAGCTTGGAACCTAGCCTTGACAAAAAGTCTGCTACCTTGTTTGCTTGTCTGAAACTATGTCGGACCAGCGGATTCCCCAACTTCTTCATAAGCAACCTGCAAAGATTTATACTTGTTGAGTAAGTACATTGAGATGCTTGTAATGCTTCTATTGTTTCAATAGAGTCTAACTCTATTTCAATGGGCCTAATGGAGTGGTTTATAGCTAATTTCAAGCCATTAAGAAGTGCTTCTATTTCAGCCATAGCATGGTTTTGAGTAGTAATACTTCGATAGAAACCTATAACCCATTCACCATTTTGATCCCTAATTATACCACTAGTACCAACCTTATTATTTTCTTTCGAAAAACAACCATCAGTGTTAAGTTTAAAGGATCCAGTTTTGGGAGGGTACCATCTTATATTAATGAGATCCGAATTTTGAAGATTCTGATTTTTTTTCGTATGTTGCTGATATTCTAATAAATTGTTGACAACTTTGCCTGCTGATAATAATGAGTTTTTAGAATTAAATATATTATGGTTTCTATTTTTCCATAAACTCCAAAGGGCGAATGGAAAGAATTCAGGCCAATTATCGATATTGATATTATTTGTGATCTTTTATTAATTCTTTTTGAAACATCCTCTTAATTAGTATTATATGATTAATACCTTACTTTTTATTCATGGTTAAAATTAGTGAAATAATTTTACCAATTTCTATATAGGTTAATTCTTGTTTGAAATGATTATAATATGAAAAATAAACGTGTTATTAAAAATTACAAAAGTCTTTCGTCAGTTATTGTTTTTTTATAAATATCGAACTTTCAATATTATATTATTTTTTCTCTTAAAAAACATTCATTATATAAAAGAATCTATTTAATTGATTATATTCAAAGAAAAAATTAATATTATAAATTCACAATAAACATGACGCTCAATTAATTTAACCATTTTTTTCTAGTGCAATTTAATAATTTTCTTTCATTAACCCAAATTTAAAGGGAGCAAGAGTGATAATCATAGATGACTCTGGTAATATATTAACCTCTTTTATTTGAGCTTTAAATGTTTATATATATATATATATATATATATATATATATATATATATATATCTTCTTTATTCATTTATTTACATTATCAAGTACATTATTTAAATACCTAAGAAGCTAGATGCAATTGTTAAAGAATAGGTATTATATGGTCATAATTTAAGAATTTTTATTTTTTATTTTTGATAAAATCAAATCCATGAATCAAGAATTACACATCTAAGTGCTAAAAGTTTATCATTTAATTTATTTGAAATCGAAGATTAGAAAGAAACTGTAGCGCCGTCAAATTTACTAATTAAGTATAATCTTTAGTAGATAAGATAGTCATTTGTAATTATTGTTAATGAGAAATTTAATTATCTTTTTCAATAGAGAGATTTATTTTAAGCGAAAATAATTTTCAAAGGTATGCAATAATACATTGTGTACATAATAAAGTTCGGGAAGGGGTAGAGGAAGGAGTGTAGATTATATTTATATGTATGTAGAACATAGTTTGTATGGTATAGTAATGAAAATAATATTAATGCATAAAAATGAAATTAAAAAATTAATGCATAAAAATGAAAGTACAAAAATATTTTTTTTAACTTCACGTACAAATTTTTAATTAACTAAACAATATTTATTTTTAAAAATAAATCAAATAAACTATACACATAAATATATAAAAAACCATTTTTATTTTTCTTGGTAGTCAAAAAGTTTATATTTTAGTAGTTCAAGGAGTTGGAGAAATAGAAAAAAATTACTTTTGTTTTGGAGGGGAAAAATATAATGAAATAAATGCAAAAATTGAAATAAGGATATTATAGTGTGTTTTTTTTGGCCAAATTCTGATCAATTTTTTTTTGGCTATTTAGCATTACACTTTCAACGGTCAAGCTTCCAAGAAGCATTGGAAAAGTAAAAAACAAATACTCCATCATTCCATGTTTTACACTTGGCAATAAGATTTATGATACTTCACCGTTCACTTTTACTTGTTACAAATTTTGACACATATTTTATACTTGTTCGGATAGTTATTACATGTTGTTTTATTATGTATTGTATTAAGGTAATAATGCAATCACATCAAATTAATCGTTATATAAAATGATTCTTTTAGTTATTATCTAGCGATGAATTGAAATGATATGATACAATAAATTTAAGTAGAATTCTAAACAAATATTATGTCTAAAATAACAATACAATGCAACGAATAACAAGCATCTAAATAAATAAAATATTAAGAAAATAATAACTGACATGATTATTTTGATCTTAGATCTTGAGAAATAGTTTTAAAATAAATAATTAATGTTAAATAGGGAATATGAAAAAAATTATTTTTCTCCAAACTCATTATGAGTCGCTCCTGTTTCCATCATATCTTCTAGCCTTAAACGTGTATTAGTATTAATTAATTAGTGAAACTGAGTTGGTTGCTCCATGAAGAAACCATCAATTGCTTGGTTGGCATGAACGGTTGAAACTACCATAAGAGGCAGAATTGTACGGTGATTTGAGTTACACGTACATTCGTTAACTTCAGACCCCTTTATAATTCATAATTATAAAGTTTTAGTTTACTTGAAGACCTAATCATAGTCAAGGGCGTATATTTTTTTCAGAAATTACATTGTATATAATGATCAAATTTTGATGTGATAAATATATATACAAGTATTGACACCTCTTAACACAAGTTAAAATTTTAGTATAAAGGTTAAGTTAGGAATTTTTTTTGAGATAGTGTATACTAATACTACTAGCCTTATAATTATATTTTTTACTATTGCGATAATTTTCTTTTGCTTATTGTTATTTTAATTGATGAGATATTATAGACAACGGATTAATATTTAATTAGTTACATAAAGGAAGAAGAAAATTACAAGGAATTGAATAATTACACGATGCACCTTAGGTATTAGCCTGGAATTATTTAGCTACTATATACCAAAGTAATAAACAGATCTGAATAAATAAGCAACATATTAAATACTTAAAATAACTAGCTATCAAATCATTATGTACTCAGATAAAGTGTTTGCATAATGTGATTTAATTTGATATAACATGTAATTTAATTCAATACAAAGTCAAAAAAATTAATTATTAAGAATTAACCTATCGTGAATCCATCATCTCATTTAATAAGGTGTTGAATTAAGTCTCCAATAAAATGTACACAATATATTTATCGAAGTAATAAATGAATCTGAACAATTGAGCAACATATCAAATACCAAAAATAACTAGCTATATCAAATTATTATGTTAGAGCTAATTACTCAAATAAAGTGCTCGCATAATGTGATTTAATTTTATATAACATGTAATTTAATTCAATACACATTCTAAATATTTAATTATTAAGAAGTAACCTATCGTGAATCCATCATCTCCTTTAATAAGGTGTTGAATTAAGTCTCCAATAAAACGTACACAATATATTTACCGAAGTAATAAATGGATCTGAACAATTGAGCAACATATCAAATACCTAAAATAACTAGCTATATCAAATCATTATGTTAGAGCTAATTACTCAGATAAAGTGCTTGCATAATGTGATTTAATTTTATATAACATGTAATTTAATTCAATACACAGTCAAAATATCTAATTATTAAGAATTAACCTATCGTGAATCCATCATCTCCTTTAATAAGGTATTGAATTAAGTCTCCAATAAAACGTACACAATATATTTACCGAAGTAATAAATGGATCTGAACAATTGAGCAACATATCAAATACTTAAAATAACTAGCTATATCAAATCATTATGTTAGAGCTAATTACTCAGATAAAATGTTGCATAATGTGATTTAATTTGATATAACATGTAATTTAATTCAATGCACAGTCAAAATTTTTAATTATTAAGAATTAACCTATCGTGAATCCATCATCTCCTTTAATAAGGTGTTGAATTAAGTTCCAATAAAACGTACACAATATATTTACCGAAGTAATAAATGGATCTGAGCAATTGAGCAACATATCAAATATCTAACTCAGATAAAGTGCTTGCATAATATGATTTAATTTGATATAATATGTAATTTAATTCAATACATCGTCAATTATTAAAAATTAACCTATCATGAATCCATCATCTCCTTTAATAAGGTATTGAATTAAGTCTCAAATAAAACGCACACAATATAAATTTGAATTAGTCATGTTACGTAACCCCCCAAAAAAAAGAACTCCTAGCAAGTAAAAATTGACAATGGACTAATTTCGAAATAGATTATACTTGATGGACCAAAACTACATTTTGCATAAACAGAAGAACATTTGCTTTTGAGAATCAGACTTTGTTGAAGTGGACCACGGACTCCAACTTCGCCGTCTCTCGAACTTCACCGGACGTTCGAAGGCCGAAGCTCGCCGTGACGATGTCAGTGCCGCATCCATTCACCATATCTGCAAAAGCATCGCTCTGGTACCTCCTTGTTTCGCACTTCATATATATTTTTTTATCGGATTATGAACTTGTAATTGTATCTTCGATTTCAAATTAGTTAATGTGAAATTGCACAATTTAGGTGTGCTTGATGTAAACTTGTATTTTACAATGTATTGAATAAGCAAAAGAAGGTTGCTTGCGTTTTAGTATTCAGTAGTGGAGATTACGCTGTCAAAACTATTTGCAGTTAATGTGATGTTGGAATGGGACTTATCACAACAACATCAAATACTGGATTGAGGAAATACTAAACTATCATCAAAGGAAAATTGGCGAGATATTGATTGCATTTTGTAGTAGTTGCATATTTGCAGGATAGTATTATCACTTAGGCTTGACATGTTTAGTGTAGATAAATAACATGATTTGGAAGCAGAGTTTTTTTCTAGGAGTACAAAAACCTATATACAGGACTTAGGCTTTAAATTATATTTCATTTTTTTAAGAGGAAAAGTACGTTCATATTCTTTGCAAAAAGTATGGCCAATTCCAACTCCAACTTTAAAAATTCTAATAAAGTGAAATATATTTGATTTTATGGCCAAATACCCACTTAGAGGAAGCTTATCTCGATTGGCAGGTCCAGCCATAGGTGGATCATCTCTCTACAGTTTACTTATGTCACTGCGTGCACCAGAAAAGGAAGAACCAGATGTCCATCCTAACATACCAAGGGTGTTAAGTGTCCCATATTGGTTGAGGGTATGGGTTGTTGTCTTCTTATATAATGTTGAGCGATCCTCACCCATGAGCTAACTTGTTAGATTTACCACATTGGTTAAAGGAATAAATAGTTATATGGTCTCGGACAATCCTCATCTCATGAGCTCATTTTTGAGATTGAATTTGGTTCAAGGTCCATTTTCTTCACAATTCAAAAGTTTGATATTTCCTGGACTTTGTTAGCTCCATGGTAATTGTGTAGACTAACTTAATTTCTACTCCTAAAGCTTACTAGTTTTTGTTTTTGCTCCAAAAGCACTCAAGCTTTTGTTTTGTAATATGGCACCATCCAGTTACCTTTTGTCAATGAAAAACCTCTTCATAAAAAAAAGGTTAGGAATACAAAAACTTATATACAGGCGTAAAATTTACATTGGCTAAAGCACTTTGGCTAGTATTTTAACCTACAACACGTCCTTGTTCAATTTTCATCCTTTAATGGCCAAGTAACTTCACTATATGCAGTTTAATTCCCTATAGGGCATGAGACAGGGAGGAAAATAATTTATTCCTGAACTGGAAGTTGGTGACTGATCTGGTCAAGAATGGGATTGAAATTTGAATCGCCATTTTTTTTTAGAGTAAAAGATTTGAGAGTTCTCAGGCTCTCCTAGGAAAGTGATCATGGAGGTTTGCTGTTGAAGAGGACAGGTTGTTGTGGGAAGTTATAAAATCATGGACTGTTACTAGGGGTTGGATGAGAAAACAGATTACTATTCCTTATGGTGCAGCCATATGTAGAGGGTTATGAAGGGACGGGGTAACTGTTACTAGGGGTTGGATGAGAAAACAGATTGCTTGGATGGCTTGAAAAAATCTCATACTGGAATTTCTTCCTTCTTTACATGAATGGTTTACATCAGCTCTAGATTCTCTCTGAGCAACTCCAAAGTAATTCCTTGAGAGTGGCAATGAATGTGTTAACCACTTTTGGCCTTTGGATTCAATACCTTACTAAAAACACGACAGATAAAAAGCATATTTTTTTTAAAGATGGACTTGTTTTATGCATTCTTTTTATCATTCATATGCCTCATGATTGTTGACCTGTTCCAACCATGTCTTTACTGGGAGCAAAGAAATTTGGATGCTCTAAGTTTCTGAGGTCTGAAGTGTTCTGTGGGATCGTCATTATGTTGAGCAGTTCATATAGAATGATTTTAGAAACTGACACCTTATGCAGTGAGGCTGGATCATGAGGAGATATCAGCAAAGCTGACTGGTTATGAAAACACAACGCAGTCACATGTATTGGCATGAGGACCTACATACCGGTACTCTGTCTCTCTGTTTTTTCGCTGTAATTGTCATAATGTTTCCCAAGATTCTTCTGCTTACAGTTTCACATATGAGTTGTTTCCATGTCACTTTCCACATTAGTTATTGAAATGTTGTGAAGCTCGTCAAAGTCATTACATTCTCTAATGCAGCTGCTGATAGTAGCTAATGCCATATCGACTAGCTTCTGAGTTGCTTCTAATGAAAGCCAAGATTAGGTGAATAACACGGTTATGAAGGTTTTAACTTGACTAGAACACTTCTATTGCAAAATATTGTTTCCTCCTACGTATTGTTGGTTAAAACACATAATATCTGTCTTTCTTGCCTCCTGCACTCATTTGCATCACATCAAGGTATATTATCTAGTGCAACCTTCTTGTCCATTGCTGTTTGCTGTAGCTTGAGCAAATTGGGCCCTGCGGTCTAGTTGCCAGGGTCAGATTCCTGTCACTCTCTTCCTTACACCAATTGCTAATAATATGTGATACATGTTGAGGGGTCCCCATTTTTCCACTTTTAGACGGAAAGTGGACTATTTGGTATGTGTTTTACTCTCCATCATTCTCTTCAATAAATGGACTCTATGTTATTCATTGTGCCAGCTGTGCTACTGCTCACTGTTCCTAAAATCTGTATCTGTCAATGTTGTTGATCTAGATGTGCAGCCTGCCAGTTTTTCTCACTTTGTCATTACCTCACATTAGAGGCCACTTAATTACCCTTTCGCCTACAATTAAATTACATATAAGAAGCTTTCCTTTTTGCATCTAGAAGGCAGCAGAGGAAAGGTCACCGCGACTTGTTCAACTTTTAACGAATTATGTTTAGCAGAAAAAGCTAACCTTTTAAGTAATAGGTGAAGAAATACTTTAATTGATGATTCTCTTTGTGAATACATTTATTAAATTCTTCAGCCGTAGACATCCACAAGCCAAACATCAATTTCTTACCTCTCAAACTTATAACCATTCATCCTATATCTGAGTTTTATGTGATAAAGGAAGGTCCTAAGTACTATGGAAAATAGTTGTGTACTACTATATAATTGTAATTCATTCTAATTTTACTAGGTGATTTTGGATGAAGCAATCACCAACCTCAATCCTGACTTCTTCTGGTTTGGAGTTGGTGAGATTGATCTTAAACTGGGGATCAGAACATCATAATTCATCAATTTCGTGAAACCATTCATTGTCAACTGTAGTAAAAAAATCCCAATTTTAACGAAGTCAGACTCAATTAGGTAAAATGGATACTGCTGTAGGCATTTTTGCTCCTTCAAACTTTCAAAATGCTTCTATTTGATTTTGCTTCAAAATTAGTTACAGGCTGTGTGATGTGATTGTAATTCGTCAATAGTTGGGTATGTCCCTCTTGCATTGTGATCTCTGGTGAAAGATAGAGGGATCCCAACCATCCTACGACATCCCTAGTGGTGGAATGATCAACATAGTTGTAACATCTCAATACTGATTGATTGCAAAAGGATAGAACTGCAGCTGCTCAGGTTCTTATATATAGAATTATATTAGTATAGTTTTAAACTGATTTTCCCCTTCCTGTTATGTGTAACGCGATTGGTGATGAGAGCAAATGCTTCTTCTCTTTTTTACTTTGGATGGGTTGAGTCTTGATCTGATAATCAATTTGACTCAATCCGCCCATTTGTCACCCTCATAATATCTTAACCAAACTCAAGAACAAGAGTGACAAATAGCAAATTTCTTTGCCTGCTTATGGCTGTGCACATAATAAATGACAAAAATAGATTTGGTTTCTTAGATAGAAAATACAAAGGACTTGAAAAAAAGAGACAAACAACAGAAACTAACACATAACTGTCTATATCATTAAAGAAGAAAACCAACCAACACATTCACAGCAGAGAAACCACTGCTACTTTTTTTTCCTATATATTTATATGCACTCTTTTTTCTTTCTTTTTTTAATATAAGGTACACTTGATAAAAACAAGACAATAATATGAGGGACCATATACATCCACATCATGCCCTCAATAAACCTCAACCATATGCATTAATGTAACACGTGACCTTATAATATATAACATTGATATTTTTTGCTAGCAGTTTTTGCAATTTTTAGTCATTTCTATTTGTACATACATGGAGTATGATCTCATCTAGGATTCTCCTTCATTTGCCAAGACAATAATAATAATTTTAAGAAGAAAAAAAAAAGAAAATTGACAGGTCTCATATACGTATACACATACGTATAAACGAGAAATTAAAATACATATAAGTATGATGATTTTCATCTACAATATATTTTAGTGTTTCGTGTTGTGAATAGGTGGTTTTCTATGGGGTTGTGCATAATCCATAACTACTACGTCTTCCACGGGTTCCTTTTCAATGGAGTTCACTGCTTCTTCCTCGTGTTGTGTTGACGGTGGAGATTCTAGCATCAACCTCGATATCTGCATATATCTAGCATAAGTACTTAACTTATATACATCGATAATGTTTCAAAGATTCCATGCATTTTACATTTTAACCTCTTATAGCACGTAAAAGATATATAGACTTACATATCAAGTGAACATGCCTAGAAATTGCATCTATATTGCCCTTTAAGTTGACGACAATATGCATGTCAAAAACAGTGAAACATGGTATCCATAGTCGATAGAAAAATGAAATATAAACCTTGGACTCCACTTATTTTAACAATAAAAAGCAGGATTCTTGGGTCACAAAAGAAGTTCTATTGTTTCTTATAATACTGCATCATGTATAGTACTAGTAATTTTAATTATTAAAGTGACATAAATTAATTAACCACTAATTATATTGTTTAGATCTAGAGAGAGAAAAATTAGAGCTTTAATTTACCTTTACTTGAGCTCCCTCATGAAACGATATCTTGACCTTGTTTCCTGTTAGTCAAAACACATATTTCGTCATATATAAGAAAATTAATTAACGTTGGAAAGAAGAAGGAAAAAAGTTGCGTTCATGATTATTTTTTTTTTATAAAAAAAATTCCTCTATTTTTTTTAATCTTTTGTTCTTGAAATTATTGTCACTCACATGGGAAAATATAACATTAATTCTCACCAAACGATCTTGGTTAGGTGAGTTACAAAAGGAAGTAATACATATTATAAAATGTGAGTTTCTTTTCTTCTTATTTTTTCATACATAAACTATGTTGTTACCTAAGACAATAATGATCCGATATTATATGGACAACCTTATAGTTATTGAGATAAATTAAGTAAATAAAAGTATATTCTCTTTAGTAGCTTAAAGTTTTTAAGATAAGATAGTCATAATGATATCAACGGAAATTTTTTACGTGCCAATGAATGTGCCAAAACTACCTTTATTTTCTTCATCGTCTAATTGCTTTCGTGCAACAGTTGATCTCTTTTTCCACATAAGTTTGCCATCATCTTTTCCAATATCTTCAGACATAATTATTCTTCCTTCTGTTTTTGATATGTCACTAGTCAAAATTTTTACATCCTGCAAATAAACAAGGACAAGTTACATATTTGGTCGGTCAATTAAAATAATTACACTCTCTAGTAAAAAAATACTAGAATATATTGGCTAAAGAGAATTGCTATTATTTTGATTGACGGTTATACAAAATCAACAAGGAAAGAAATATTTGTGAGCAAACCTTGCTAGAGAGTAGTATTTTGTTTTCTTTGTCATTAATACTTGCTAGTGGTCGAGCACTACATGCATGAAGAGAAATACAAATACAAACCAAAAGATAAACAAGGAACTTTGACATATTGATGAACATTTTTTGTGTTTTTTGGGCAAGGTTATGAATATAATAGGTTATAGGGTATTATTTTCTTGAAAATATTGCAACTTGGTAGCTAGCTAGGGTTGTGTTGGGATATTGGCAATGAATTTAGTGGGTATATAAGTAGTAGGAAAAGGGCAATGAATGGCATTAAATGCAGGTTTTGTAGAGAGATGAAGGTAGAACATGCAGGTGCTTGGATATGCTCATCCTTCACTACATTTTTGAAGATATTGACGGCCTCCCCATGTCTCCCCCTTCCTTTAAACTTCTCAATCACCATGGCCCCACTCGGATTTAGACACAGAGACGGATTCAGAATTTAACTTGTTCTATTTAATATTTCACGCTTTTATCGTTAACTCGTTAATTTGAAATTATGAATTCAAATTTAATAAACAATAACATGTCTAGTGAGATTTCATGAGTGAAGTTTGGAGAGAGATCGAGTTGTATGCCGACCTAAGTTACTAGAGAGTAGAGAGAGTGGTTGCAATGTAACACCTTCTTGTTTGTGATTAATTAGTTACTCTACGTGATATTTTTTGATAAAATTGAATGACTTTTCATTACAAAAGGATTAATAGTTTACTCACTTTGATTAATTCTAAGATATCAATCATGCAAAGTTGGATGATTTAGGTAAAGTTTATTAATGTGGTTCAAGAATGAAAAAAATCAAAAGGAAAAGGGGTTATTGGTGATATATAGACCGATATAGGATATATACACAATGGGAATAGATTAAAATAGCATTTTTTAATGGATCGAAATAGGAAGATCTATTGGCCGGGGGAAGTAAAACATCTACTCAAAGCATGAGTATCGTTGAAAATATAATTAAATAAATTAAAATATATGATCTTTTTAACAATTTAAACTTTTAAAATTAGAAATCATCACACACTTCAATAATTCTATTAGAGCATAACTCGTCTTGAGTTTGAGTCTACATGTTTAGAATAGAAATAAGTAGATGATAAAGGTGTGCTAGCTAGTAACATATATTGAGTATATAATTATACTAGTAACATATATTGAGTATATAATTATAAAGTATGCTAATGTTTTTACAAAATTGAAAAGAATATTGAAAAATTAGAACTTGAGCTAGTTGATCTACCGACAAATCTCTAGTCCTAGTTCAAATTTTAGAAGTCAAGGATATACAAAAAGCTTAACAAAAACACATGACAAAAACAAGGTAATGGACTCAAAAATCTTTCTTATGGATCTCATATGTTAGTAAAGACCACTTACGTTTTTCATGCCCAATCTTCATGTAAGGTGAAGCATTTAATATATAGTTTGCATAATTACATAATTAATTTGATCATAACAGAATTCATATATACATATAATACATGCAATAAATAAGAATAAGAGAATTCTAGGACATGTCCCATGTGTTTGTGTAGCATTCCTACCACCCTTTCATATCTTTGTTTTAGATTTTCAGCATGGCTTGTTAAATGGCACTCCTTGCCTTCGTAATTTATTTATTACTTTTGCTATATGCTACTTTTTTTTCCTAAAATTAAATTGTACAAGTTTTGTCATCTTGCTAACCTTGTCCTATCTAGCCTTTCTAAGAGGTTTTTCTGATGTGGGATTCATAAGGTGTAGTGCACAACCTTCTTCTTTAAAGGCTTGCTCTCTGTCATGAGCGTCACACACATGCACACCTCTTGGGACTGAGGGTCCTTGCTAAGGTTTTCTTTACTACAGTACTGAGCGAGAGTCATGCTCTGATACCATTGTGATGTCTTGATGCAACTGTTAAGTTATGTTTTTCCTCACTATTGTATTGGGGGAGAGTCATGCTCGGATATGATTTGTAATGTTTTGATCCAAGTGTTAAGCTATTGTCTATTTTCGGTCTAGGCCAGCACAAATTTGTTTCTTGAGTTTTAACTCAAAATGTGTCACAACAGTTAATTATGAACCCTGTCTTGTAATCAACTTTTTTTTATGGTTGTACTTTGAAGTTTGTTCAATTTCACGCAGACAGGCTGATTGAGGTGCATGCTTCAACATCTAAGTTTCACACCAGAAACCTATGAACGTCAAAATACTGCATCATTTGCAAATATTTGAGCAACTACAACTTTTGTCACCCTATTAATCTTGTCTTATTTATAACTCTTTTTAAGCTACTCTATTTTTGCGTTAACATGATAATATTATAAATATATATACTAGGCAAAATTACAAATGAGGAAGAGCATTAGAGTTTTATGGTATAGTTTAATGATGTCTACCACATTATTACAAATGATAATTTGTCTTTCATAAAATAATTCCTAAAATATTATACGTTATTTGCAAACACCAAAAGAACTACAACATTTTGTCATCTTGCTAACATTGTCCTATTATCCCTTTCAAAGTTGGAAAAACTGGTTCACTGGCACATGTTTTTGTTTTCTTGCTTCTAATAAAGTTGTTGTTCAACACTTAGGAAATTATACATGAGTACTCTTTGATCAAAATTGGATGGCAATTCTTCATTTAGCTCAATAATAATAAGTTTGAACATAGAAAAGAATATGGAAAGAAGTCAAAGGATGTCAGAATTTTGGTGAAAATATTTACAAGGATGTGAGATAAGCTAGTTTTTTTGTCTATCATGAAGAAGAAGAAAAAAACACAAAAAGTAACGGCCTCTCCTACTTTAACATGCATGTATCTCATTTTTGTGCTCGTCTTTGACTTGTTCATGACTCATGCGATGGTAGCGTTTAGTACTAAACGGAGTCATAATTTTCATTAAAGGAATTCCAAATACGAAGAAGTATATATACGAACAAGTTGATCAAAGAAAGTTAATATTTACTGTATAAAATATAAACATAAAGATGATCAGATCCGGGCTTCGCTCCTACCAACATTAGAGGTATATATGCATTCCTTTTGGAATATCTGATAAAAATTATAATGATACAGAAAAAATTAGCATAATCATATATAACTATATATAAGGAATTATAGGAATAAATGCATGCAAGAAATTTACTTGTTCACGAAAACTCAATAACTTTAGAAACTCGTAAAACTTAAAGATTAATAGTTCATGATCTGCATGGTAAACCGACACAGAGAAAAATGAAAACAGAAGTACACAGACATGATTTGTAGTGTAATTGACGTTTGTTTACACCATAATGGACTTTTTTTAAAAATAATGTGAGGCTATAACTATATGAGAGCCCATTTGGATTCTTTCATTTCATACGTATCATAAAAATAATCTAAATTTATATATCTCGAAAATTTAGAACGGAGCTAGAGCTTTAGTTATATTATAGATTCAATAGTTTACTTAATGTATACAAATATTTATTCAAAACCTAGTAATTTGCCTTCTATAGCATCCAAATTCTTCTAAAATTTAAATTCACCTCTAATAACTATACTTTTAAGGGTAATTGCACTTTTAATTCTTCCATTATTAATAAATTCTCATTGTAGTCCTTGTAATATTAGGCTAAGTAGTTTTATAAGATATGTGTTTTCTCCCTTTAAATTAGAAAGATATGATATAATACTTGAATTATTTTTAGAACTACATATATGCTATCATCAAATATGAAATAACGATATAATTTTAATATAATACATCAATAATTGAATGACTCAAAATCTAGGTCACTGGTCAATTAATTAAAAGTTAAATATACTTAATCAGAAATGATGAGGACCAAAATCAAAATTGGACCTTACCTAACAGAACAAATCATTCAAAGATAAGAGGAAATAAAAGATTATGAGTACCAATTAGTAGATTGGTAGGAATTCTTCACTCTTAACTGGAGGTTTCGGTTCGAACCTTGAATATGGAGAAAATTCTGTTGAAAGTGTCACATCTGAGAACGTGATTCAAATTTAGTCGAAACTTTAATATAAACTTAAAACACCGAGCGAGAAATTTAAAAATAAAATTATGAGTAGCCTAACATATAAACATATGGGACCATAAAAGAGAATGGGAGTTTGGGACCTCAAAGGAGAAGAATTTATGATTATGGGGAGACAAAGCAGCATGGCCATACCGCCATTGTCACCCAACACACCATGACATGGGGGTCCCAATCAATACATGACACGTGGCATCTAGTCCCATGTGTCCTTAGACATGTGAAAATATTTATAAATAATGGGATCACCTTCTCTTTGTTTATCGGATCGAGGATATGAAGTTTATGAATTTAAAATTATGTACTTTATATATAAAGAAATAGATCTTGTGGCAAATTACTCAACACCAAAAGTTAGGTTATTAGAAGAGAACTCGTCTTATTAACCATTTATGTGAAACTTCTTCATTCTTCAACCGATCGATTTTTTAAGAAAAAGAGTGATACATAAATTGGCCTATGAAGGAAGTAGTAGATTTCATATAACAAATATAGGTATTGAAATGTATGACCATCTCATTTAAGATATACTTTTGTTTTTTCAATTTATGTATATTAACACGTGCAATCAAGTTCTTTTCTTGAGTTAAATATGTAAAAATTCATTTTGATAATAGATGGAATTGAGACTCGAACCAACACTTTTGTCTTTGCTCATATATCATATAAACATTAATTTCATCTAAAAGCATTATAAGTTGTTACGGTGATTAGTGATTATATATTTTTATTTATGTACAACGCGCTTAAATCAAAGCTACTGAATTCGACCAAATAGCGGAAAAAGGTACATCATGATTCATGTCAATATGTCATGCTCTCTGGCTCCTCTTTCTATCTCCAACTGCTGACAATTTTAGTGGATCAAATGAAATCTCCATTGGAGAAAGACCTTTAATTTGATGTTTTGGTATATTGTTATTTGGGAAAACATTAGTATTAATTCTTGTATACCTTAACAAACTATCATGAATATGATGTGTTACTACAAGTGTTTTTTCCTGTTTGTGCCAACTTATGTGTTGACATTTAGCCTTTCTTGTTTTGCCTTAGAAATCTCATTATTAGTCCTTTTTGTGTCTATATATGTATGTTTTGGGATGACAATCCTTTCGATGAATTAACCTTACTCCAAACCGATATATGATTGGTGAATAAGTAAAATATATTAGGACGCTTGAAGAAACAAGTCAACCCACTACGGTGAAATAAATTCTTATTATGCCCTCATTTGAGTGGCATTAAACATAACAATATTAATTGATCGTATACGTATAATTATGTATGAACATTAGTTAAAATATTTTGATGATAATTAAATAGCTAAAATATTTTGATGATGATAAAATAATTGTATTATAAAATATGATTTTTTCAATCATTTTTTAATAAATCTTTTTAACGAAAAATGTATGGTGAAAAACAGATTCTCATTGAAATACGAAAAAACTTTCTAATTTCTCTATGTGAAAACACATACTCCTACTTCGTTATTTTCTCACCTATTTAATTAAATACTTAGAATAATCACTGGACATTTTTCAACGAAAAAAATAACGATTTTTATAGTGTGAACATTGGCTGATCTATGTGGAGGTATATATGATGTTACAATAGTTTGCTACATCAAAAGATAGTCGATTTCTCATGCCTCAAAGCCTCTATACTCTGTTCATATGATTCTATGCTCTCGTCTTTAGATCACGTATAAATTCGATTATTTTTGTGTTAATTAAGTAGAAAGAAAATATGAACGTTAATGAAAGTAGTCTACAATGCTTGTGTTTTGCTTTCGCAGGCAAATATCTATTTTTGCTAGATTTTACCCAATACGAAAGATGTGGACATGACCTTTACAACAAAAACTTATGTTTACAAACTAGTCGTAGCCCATAGAGGCTCATTTTCCATTGCCAAATAGATATTCTAGTTTTAGTGGTGATTTCTCCACTGCCGTGGAGTTGCCTAATACTTGTTATTAATAAACAAAGTTACCTGATATTTTATTGTTGGATCAGAGGTGATAGATATCTCATGAAGTTAGTCGAGAGGCATGCAAGCTAGTATGAATACGATAGTTACTAAAATAAAAGATCCGACAAAATGGTAGGCCTTTGATGCTCCCTTTGAAAATATCTCCCCCCTCAAGTCAACATCTTCGACCAGTTTGTCTATAAACTCAGATATATTTCGTAATCTCCCCAATCTATTATGACACCATTTTTCTTCGCATAAGATTTCCCTCAGGTTTGTTTTCATCATTAACTAAATTTGAATAGTATGACCAACTAACTCCGAATTCACGCCAAAAAGTCCCACGTAACAATAGTAAGCACAAATTCAAATAGATAAGCAATCAAGAATGAAATGAGGCACCTCAGTGTTTCCTTTTTACGCAAATGATTCGGACACAGACAGTCTTTAAGGAGGTCAAATCCGACTGATTATTAACATAGTAAGTCAGAAGATTGCAGCACTTGTGCTCTTGAACTATACATGAATATATGCTATACATAATTTTTACCGTATAATCTTGAAGATTTTGGAAGCGGTGCAAGAATATTAGCTGGACGGAGAAGTGTCACAGGACGATAAACAGGGGAAATATAAGCAAATGAATGGATGTCAAAGCTACAGTTCACTCAGGCCCCCGAATGTGTTTTCTCCACTGTAGGTAACATAGAGGAAACCGTCATCATCCTTCTTCTCATCGTAGATTGCAGACATGATTGCCCCTGCGAAAACCAAACACAGTCAGCTCATTTCATAGTAAAAGAGAGGATTGATCTACAAATTGTTATGGCAGCTTCCAAAAATCAGATATTAGTAGTAAAGAAACACCTGTTGGAGGTAGCACATTGTCAATAAATATGAATATTGCCTTTTCTGCACTCAATTTGATTCTTTTGCGAATGACATAGACAAATTGCCCAACTGTCAAGTCAGCTGGCACAAGATACCTGTAATTTTGTCAAGCAGGAAAACATGAATCGAGTTTTTGCAATAGCGATAGAAAGAAGTCATGCTTATTGTGGCGTCCCTCGTTGGCAGGAAAAAACAGATGTACAAAGGAGAAAGAAAAGGGTGACGAGTCAAATTTGAGATATTTGTAAATTTGACTCGTACAGCCTACAAGAGACGACAATATTCATCTCAACATATCGCATGAATGACACCAATTATCACCTAAATTAAGCTTATGTTCGGGAAAAGTAGTAGGAAGCAATGAGCAAGTTAAGGAAAAGGTCAATTGCCAATCTGAAGGGGACAGAAGAAATGACGGAATCAGGGAGAAACATTTTCTGAGAGGTAATATGCTTCTCCCTTGGCTGTAGCACAACCGAACATAGATATAAGTAAAACAAAAAGTTAAATTGAAGGTGGGTCAGTCCTTACTTTTTCTTATCGATGTTGGGAATATCACTTTTTTCAGCCTTCTCAACTATTACCTGCATATTACAGAAAGACTGTGAAAAAGGAGCACAGCAGAATCCTGGATGTATTGGCACATTATACCAAAGAAAACAAATACTAAGCAGAAATTCTTGAGTGAAAATTGGACAGCACCCTCTTTGGACTCGTATCCAGTTTGAGTTTAAACAAGACTCAACTATGACATTCATATAGTTGGCACATAATATCAAAGCTTACAATTGGACAATACCCTCTTGGCCATTATCCAATTTGATTTGAGACAATTGTCAACTGTGACGAGGATAAAGAATATCCTGCTATGAACAAATTTTGAAGTATTGTTCAGACTTCAGTGAGTATTCATGTAGCCCGATTAAAGCTATGCTTGGGATAAAGGTGTGGTTGCAGTTGTTATTATTCCTTGATTCAAATAAAATGTTCATATTATATGCGTCTACACGTGAATCCAATATCTCCAGGGACAGAATCTAAGCAATTGTGTTAGGCATCAGTAAAAGATTAACATGCCTTTTCTATTAGCTTGCTAATTTGACTTGAATTTGATTAACTTGTTCATCAATACTTAAACTGCATTATAGTTTACATCACATCAAATCTACATACTTTTGTCATCAAAAACTTTGACTAAACAAGCTTACTACTTCGACCTCTGAGATTCTTTCATCTCTTACTTTTGAAGTTGAGGTCTTGCCAAATGATCAACTCAACTGTACCTATTGTCATTCTTCCTACCTTCAAATCGGAACACATCCAACTACCAAAGAACTCATCTGCAGTAAGATATCTCTACCCCATTCACCTCTAAAAAACTATCACACCCCTTTCAGTACACAAGAGAGCCTGTTGGGCTTCCAAACTGAGAGAAACTGAGTGGGATGGCCTTTGGACACGGAAAAAGCAAACTAAGATTCTGACTTAATTGTTAACTTGATATAGATGAAACCACCTGTGACATTGGAATTGAAGAACTGGGAGATCAGGAAAACAGAATTGATAGTACCAAGAGACATGTCTACAAGAATGTGTTATTACCTTTGTTGTTTTATTCAGACTCGGAAAGCATGTTAGATGCCTTCAATAATTTCACGGTGTATTATCCTTTTCTATTGTGCATTCAAGTCTGGGATGAATATGGGAACTTACATTGCCAATAAAAAGGGAACTCCAGAGTCTGTTCATTCTCTGCCCCGAGGCTCCTAGTCGGTGTGTGAGTTAGTTGAAAGATGGTATTAGGCATCGAGTGGAACTATTTGGGTTCTCTTCTCGGTCACCACTTGAGAATACCTATATTTCTATCTTATGTAATTGAGATGGTATTTGAATAACTAGATACAGAAGATTCAGATTCTATGGCAATTTCCATTTGGTGGTGAAACAAGGAAATTTCAATGCAATCACATTATAACACCTCTTATCCCTTGTATCAGTCACTACGTTTTGAGAATAGTAAATAACAGAGAACGGCAAGTAAAGAGGCAAGAAGAGAAAAATCTGGAATTCTGAAAGCTCAACTATTTAACTTCCAAATTTATACCGGTTGAATCCAAATTTGTTTAAAACATAAACTTACCACAGACAACTTGGCATTGTACCAATGCCAATGAATCAAAGTCTATTCAGAATGTAGAGATATGGCACCTAGGCGTAACTCAACCTCAAAAGCTAGCTCAATAGGGGAGGATTGATCAAGTCCATATAAGCAAACCACTAGTTTGTTCCCCAACCAACGTGGGACTCTAACCACCCTTACAGCCCCTTCATGCCCAGGCACAACTGGAGCTTGGACGGGGACATGTAAAGATATGATACTTAGGATCATGAGAATTTCTCAAGTCTATACAAGCAAACCACCGATTGTTCCCTGACCAATGTGGAGCTCTAACCCACTCAAACACAGAAAAACACCCAAAAAACAATATATGCAGTTTATACGACAAGGCAAATAGTTCAAATCAATACATCACATTATTCACATTGAAACAACCAGCTACCACAGAAAATTAAAATCCATTCACATAAACTTTGTTCTCACCGGAATCCTATCTGCGTATTTTTCCCTAATCCTAGAAGCCTCAGCACGCCTCTTCTCTGAAGGATCATCCAAAACAACAGAGTCAAAACAATCACCAACACCCACAATTCTTTTCACAAAAGAAAATCATAACACAACAGAAACTACAAAAACCTAATAAAAAGAAAAAAAAAAGAATCCAAACAAACCAAGATCATGTTCTTGCTTGAATGAGCTCTTAGCCATTTTTCCTGAATCAAATAAGCAGAATTATTAAATTAATTAACATGTCATCCACAACCCAAATAACCTCAATTGCTTTACAGAACAATCAACTAATTCTTACAACACAAACACAAAACTTCAAAGCAAGCATCTTTTAACCTAAACTGATAACTTTTAATTTTGCTGATTCTAGAACAACCCCATCAAGAAAATATTCATCAAAAACATAAAACAGAAAAAAAAAAAACTGATAAAGCTTGAATCTTTAACTATTAAAAGTAAAATTTACATCAAAATTCATCAAAAAAAAAATAATACCGATTAAAAGGAGTAAAGAACCAACCTTTTTGTGAAAATATGACGGTCAATGGAGAGAAAAGAAGATAAAAGAATGAAGGTTGAGTAATTGATGACTTTGCTATTGCTTTGATTTAAGGACTCTTTTATGTATAAATAAAATAATCATTATCCAAAACTCTTTTTATTTTTAGTCTATACTTTATATAGAGTTTTTGGCTAAAAACATCTCAAACTATACATCAAAATTAAATTATATCCTTAAAGTATTATTATTAGCAGAATACATCCTTCAAATATTTAAAAGTTTAATACTTTTCATTCTTATATTAGATATCATCAAAAAACTGAGGTATCCTACAAAAAGATGAGCAGTTCACATGTCCATTAACAAAGTTTTCTGGCATAATTTCATTATATGCTATAAGAAGTTCCTGGAAAAAATATATTAAAAATCTTAGACACTATTGCTTATCGAAACAAAAAATGTTTGGAAGGCGTGAGGATACATGATATGCTCTTTTTCTCATTTAGTAACGGAAAGAAGTTGGAGCTTGATTATCTTTGCCTTTTTCATAGCCAAACTGTATTTAGATCAATAATTTTTTTGGTTAATAAAAATTGAAGTGATCAAAAAAAATATCTCAACTAATAATATTTTTAATATCAAATTACATTTAAAAAAAAATATCAGATTAAAAGATTTTGCATAATGCTAAATTCAATTATAAAAAAAGTTCATTATTAATATTTTTATCATATCTAATAATAATAATTACGAAAGAATGACTTGATTTTTGTTGGATTTGTTAGTTTTATAATAAATTCAAGTAGAAGGATGAATACTGTTCACTTTTTGATATTTGAAGAATGTTTTCCGCTAAGAACGATATTTTAAGAATATAATTTAATTTTAGAGTATAGTTTAAGAATAATTTTGACCAAAAACTGATACTTTATACACGCAAATATTGGTAGACGTGGGCTTCAAGAAGAAGGGGAAAAGAAAGTCTAATTAAATTGAAGATTATTTCTTTCTATCCATTTGTAATATTTGACTTTTGGGTAAATTCGATGACTTTGAGTTTTACTCGATGTTATTTTGGTAAGTATAATATTTGGATAAAGTTATACTATTGTTGTAATGTTACATAATATAATAAATTTATAAATATAATATTGGAGCAAAGTTTCCATATTATGAGTGTGTTTGGTATGACTCCAATTTTTTCATTTTTGGTTGGGACAAAAGTTTTGGAAAATGTTTTTCAAATCAACTCATTTTCCTCAAAATTAAGGAAAATGACTTCCCTTCAAAAATTAAGGAAAACTTTTTCCAAAACTCTCCTCCAATTTCAAATTATATTTTTTTTGGGAAAAACATCAATTTTAAAAAAATATTTTTAACTTCAAAATTTTATTTTTTCACCCGATCACTGACCCCCCACCCACCCACCCACGACCGGCCAGCCCCCCCAACCCCAGCCCTAGCCCCTCCCCATAAAATTAATTTTGCTTTATTAAAAAAATTTCAACTTAAAAATTTTATTTTTAAACTCCTAACCCTCCCCCCCCCCCAAAAAAAAAATTGTTTTTTAAAAATACTATCAACTTTAAATTTTTATTTTTTCACTCCTACCCCCTCCATCCACCCCACCCCACCCCACCACCAGTACCATCCAAAAAAAATAAAAATATTTTTAATTTTATAAATTATTTTTTACTCTAGTAAAAATAAAAGATGTCTCTCAAAAATATTTTTCATTCATAAATCAAACACTAAAAATTATTTTCGGAAAATATTTTCTACTCACCAACCAAACATGAGAAAATAAGTTCAAAATCTACTTGTTTTCCAGGAAAACATTTTCTAGGAAAACATTTTCCATGGAAAACATTTTCCTCCATACCAAACACACCCTATGTATAAAATTATTGTAATATTCTGTATTTTTAGATTATCAATATTCTTAAAGCGTTATTTCTGTCATATGTGTGCTATAAGAAAACTGTTAATTACATGAGGATTTTCTTGGGATTCCTAGGGATTTTCATAATAATCCTCATAAAAATGAGAGAAAATCTCTATGTAATTAACAGTTTACTTATAGTGGTGCTAGTATGGTAGTCCATATAGATAGTCCAACATAGTAAAAATCATTTACACTTAATTATGTTTGTCTTCATTGTTCATCTCTATCACAATTTTTTTTTAGAAAGATAATATCAAAAATAGTTTTTTACTTGTTCTTATTTGAGTTATTATTCGGATTTTGAAGTTTCAATTTCAAATTGCGCTGAAGTTCGTGTGAGATAGTAGTTGTGTCGAATGATCAAGTTCATTGTTTGGATTTTTATGTCATCAAATGTGAGGATGAAAAATTAATTCTCAAGGTTGAAAGATGTTGAAAAATTCTTAAAGTCATTCTTTTTGTGTTGAAACTCGAAAATAGCTAGTCATTTGAAAAGCTTGTTGGTGAGAAATTTCTAGCTTTTATTGGATTTTTAAAAAGTTGAAAAAGATCATTTAATTGAATGTTATTAAAAATTTGTTTGAATATTGTAATTGAAGCTGAAAATTGATATTTAACAACTGATTTCTTAGTTTGAAGATTGATATTTGAAATTTGAGTTGAAAAAAGTATATGAAAGAGTTTTTAAAAGCTTGAAAATTTAAAAATCGATTTTGTGAATCTATGACTCCAAAACCCAAACAATGAACTTGATCCTTCAACACATAATTAATTACAACCTCAAACAAACTTCAGCACACTTTAAAATTGGAGTTCAAAGTCTGAAAAAACAACTCAAATATGAGCAATGGATTGATTTCCTTTTGTGATAGAGATGAACAAGGAAGAACAACATTATAGAGAGAAAGTTATTTTTGTCATGTTGAACTGTGTGTAGACTGTCATGTCAACTCTAATGGTAAAGATAACAATACAACAGTATTTGTCTTAAAAAATATAGACAGCACGGATAGTTTTAATCCCACATAATTAATGGATATATATGAGCTATTTCGAATAGTTTAAGAATAATTATGACCCTAAGAAAATAAATAATTAAATTGTTTAATAGTTATACAATATACTTATATTATAGCATTATTGTTTGGTTGGCAAGGACTTGGCAAAGGACTCTTATGAACTTTTCATGACTAATAAATTATGTGTTGGATTTTTTCTCCTTAAATCAATTTATTTTAATGTTTTCTTAAAGTTTATTTTAGTTTTCGAAGATAAACGATTGTGATAGATCCATTATCAAGGAAATTTGACGAGGCTTTTTCAAAAAAATAAAAATATATTTGGAGTGTAAATTTATTATTGCGATGGATGAAGCGAACGTGAACTAAGGTCTGTCACACAAATTATTCCCGATAGAAATAAGCTTTAAATAGCTTGAATATGTAGCTTAGGATAGTGGGGACGTCGACTATGATATCACACATTTTATTTGGTGGATTGGATAAAATAGAGGCTTGCCTCTGAGTCTTGCGTGTTATAAAGGTACCATCTAAACTTAAAGATAGTGATAAAGTTTGTGTATACTATATTCTTTTCCGAGTGAATTTCACTAAACATGTTATTAATTGTAAAATTTTTTTACGAAAAATCTATTTTTTTAAATTGGGCATATTTTATATACATTTTCTTATTAAATGACAGTTAGATAATACGATGTATATTTAAACTTCATTAATTACGCTACTGTAATAAATTAAAGTAGTTAGGTGTATATTAATTTTTTGTTCAAACTTTTCGAACTATATTAACGTGCTTTAATCCAATTAGGCCTTTAATTACATATTTGATGGAGTGGGTATGTTTTATTAGTTTTTTGTTGGCTTTTATTGACCTGAATCACTAATTTTGGTATAATTAATATAGGGATAATTGTATATAATAGCAAACTAATAACCTAAAATAAATGGAGTAGCTAGGGTTTGATTTAATTGTGCTCCATAGCAAAAGTTTGCCAAAACTTGCCAGCGAATTATACAATTTAGGCCAGTGAATTATACAATTATATATGTATGGTGATGCCAGCGAATTATACAATTTAGGCCAGAGAATCATACAATTGTATATGTATAGCGAATTATACAGTTATATGTTTGCTATGGAGCGCAATTATGCAAACTTTGCTATAACATACAAATATAAATTTTTTATTTGCTATATGTGAAAGTTGCCCATTAATATATCAATTATATATGAGAAACTTTCACATATAGCCACTTAAAAATAATTAATTACTCTCCATAGCTATAATTTGATAATTACAATTTGTAGCGACATGTTATATAGAGGAGAGAGGCGAGCGAGACTGGGAGAGAGAGGAGAGAGGCGAGCGAGACTGGGAGAGAGAGGAGAGAGGCGAGCGAGACTGGGAGAGAGAGGAGAGAGGCGAGCGAGACTGGGAGAGAGAGGAGAGAGGCGAGCGAGACTGGGAGAGAGAGGAGAGAGGAGAGAGAGACTGGGAGAGAGAGGAGAGAGGCGAGAGAGAGAGGGAAAAGAGTGGGAGAAAGGTGAATTGTATATGTATATTGGTTAGATAATTGTATATTATACATATGTAATTGTATATATGACAAGAGAGATTGGTAGAGGGAGGAGAGAGGCGAGCGAGACAGGGAGAGAGAGGAGAGAGGCGAGCAAGAGAAGGCAGAGAGTGGGAGAGAGGTGAATTGTATATGTATATAATTGTATATAACTGTATATTATACATATATATTTGTATAAATGGCAGCGAGATTGGGAGAGGGAGGAGAGAGGCGAGCGATATTGGGAGAGGGAGGAGAGAGGCGAGCGAGAGAGGGCAGAGAGTGGGAGAGAGGTGAATTGTATATGTATATAGGCTAAAAAATTGTATATTATACATATTTATTTGTATATCTTGGCGAATTATACATATACAAACATGACTAATTATAAAAACTCGAAGTCAGTCCATGTAATTAATGTATAATGTTAGTCGTGAGTGGTAATTGTAGCAAACTATAGCTATGATGAGTAATTAAATAGTATAAGTTTGCTTATCCGCGTAATTTTCCCATTATATATTAACTTATTCCTAATTATACCATAGAATAATAACGATACATGGAATAGTAATCCTCTTATATTACAATCTGCATATATTTTTTTTTTAAAAAACAAAATGCTTGTTTGCAGTGCTTATGATTAGTAGGCGTTTGATCATGTAATATGGAGCTTAAAATTGAAGTTGTTAAATTATTGTAAACCATTAAATGGCATCTTAGTTATCATTAATTGATTAAATATGAAATTATTTCAATGTGTAGTAAAATAATTTTTGTAAGAAGTAAGAACTATCCTAGAAATAATAATTTTGAAAATATTAATGGGCTTATATTATGTATTGTCTGGGCTTTTCTGTTCAAGCTAGCCCAATAACTACAGGGATTGTTGATAAATGTAGCCCAAAATATGGTAGTAGAGTGATTTGTGCAATTATCTTTTTTAGGCTATTATTTAAATTTTGAAAAGTTAATGCATATATAATCCAAAACCTATTTAAGTTGAGATGGAATAAGTTAAAGATGAGGTCTGTCGTAGGGCGTGAACTAATTAGAAAGATACAATCGATAGGAAATATCACTTATTCAATATATTTTTCTTACTTCAATTAGAAAAGTTATTCTTCTCATTTTTAAAAATAAAATAAATTAACTTCTAGATAAAATATTTTTCAAAAATTTTGATTAATTAAATATATATTTTTTTAAAATATTTTATAGGAAAAATGTTTTGCTACCTACCAAACACACTAAGAGGAGACTTTGACTATTTTGGCTTTCATTTGTCACTTCTATACTAGTTTTAGGTAGGTATTATATTGAGTATATCATAAGTATTTGCTTTAGTTTTGAATTATATTAGGGAAAAATATTAAATAATTGTTGATTATTATAGTTGAAGACTTAGCTGTGACACCAATGAATGGTTGTATGACTTTGATTGATCAATCATGTAATCAAATCACTCTTTTGGGAATTTTACTTCTTTTTGTAGATATATATTTGTATTCGATATTCATATTATATCAAATAATTTAAATATTGGATGATAAAAAAAGTTATACAATCACCAATTAATTACAATTAAGTAATGAATATAATGCATATGAAGGGAATATATTTTTATATTTATTATTAATAAAAAATTAACTTTTGGATTAATTGATCCTATTTGCTTTATTATCAATGATTAGGTCAATCAAACATTATGGCTTGTTAGAGAATTAAACAATCTTTTGTAGCTTAGTCTTTCTAGGCAAGTGCTTAATGTTTATCCATGTCCAGTAATTAACAGACAAATTAAAAGTCTATATGTTGCTACTAACATGATTGAATATATTTGAAAGAACATATCAATATTATGTACATTATACTAAAGTTCTTTTTTTTTTTTTTTTGGTTTCTATTGAGTGTACTTTGGTATATTCCTGTTAGGATTTTGATTAATTTGAATTCGGAACATGTAAAATTTATTTTTAAAAAAATACATTTTAACACGATTGTTATTATACGTAGAACTCAAAACAGATACTTCAAGTTAAGAGTAGAAATATTTTATTCATCTTACCATAATTCAGATAGAACTTTCAAACTTTAGTTGGAGGGAGTGTGACGAATGTGCCGTTATCGAGTGTTTAGTATTCATGTTATGATTTCGATTAATTTAAATTCGCACCTAAGAAAGAAGCCATCCTAACATGATTTTATCATTCGTAAGACTCAAACGAACACCTAATTTAATTAAAAGTGGAGAAATCCTATTTATCTTATTACGATTCGCTTCGAAATTTAGACTAGCTTAGTCTTACAAGGCAAGTGCTTAATGCTTATCCATGTCCAATAATTATCAGACAAATCTAAAGTCTATGTTGTTACTAACATGATTGAATATATATGTTTGAAAGAACACATCAACATTAAGAACAGTATATTAAAGAAAATTTTCTTGTTGGTATAGTTTGTATTCAGCGTTTGATATTCATGTTAGAATTTTGATTAATTCAAATTCACATCCTATTTAAAGAAAAATCACACTCTAATATGGTTGTTACCAATACGTAGAATTCAAATTGAAACCTTTACTTAAGAACAATAAAATTATAATCATCCTACCACGTACAATTCACCTATAAATAATAAATTATATGTGTGTGAGGAATGTGGCACTAATTATATAAATGTAATAAAAAGTTAATCAATGGACATGAAGAATAAAATATGAATGTCGGAGAAAAAAAGAATTATTTAATTATAATAACCAAAAGGATGACAGATATATTTAACATCAATTTAACCTAGTGGGCAACACAATATGTATTAAGCAAAGTTAATTTCTTGGTCACAAAGAGAGCAATTTGATGCGGAAATGTTTCACTTTTCAAGTCACTTCGATATTTATAATAAACTCGATAATTTTATTTTATATAAAAAAGATAAAATGCTCTATAACATTGCGGACCGACTCACCGCTTCTTCTTATTGGATTATACACTTTCCCTTGTCTTCTTTTTGATGGATTATAAGTTTACAGCATGTGAAAAATTATCTATAAGAAATGAATAATTTGAAATCAAAGAAAGACAAGATTGCTAGGCAAAAAAACACTCTTTTTGGTCAATGTTTCCAATTTTAGGACCTCTTTTTTAACATTTGTTTCAACATTTTTCGATGAATACAAATATATTAATTAAGTGGCTGTGGTTGTTACTTGCTATCTTACTTCCATGTATTTTTTATGAGATATCTAGTGTATTTTTTTTTTAATATTGTAGAAAAATAAATTTTTTTTTGAAAAAATAATTTAATAAAATGCTACAAAATCAAATCTAACTTTTATATCTCATTTCCTTGTTTATTAAGGGCATTGAATAATCTTGATATTCGTATTTCACTGATTAGACTAATTTAAATTCACATTAGGTGTGGGCGTCAATAATAAAGAGAAAATGTTCCTACTCGGTATTCAACATTCTCAAAGTTGAATTGCTCAATTTTTATTTTTTTTATTAAAGATGAATAAATCTTATTCATTCCGTCACAATTTTTGTTGATGATAAATGATGAATCTTATAAAAAGTTTATTGTTTCAAGGCCATATATATTGACGACCCTTCAAGCTTTTCATTAATTTTCATTTCGATACTCCATCTCCGCATACTACCGTTAACATCTCAATTTGCACTAACTATACATATTATAAAGAGTTTTTGGCCAAAAACATCCCTCAACTATACCCCAAACTTAAACTACATCCTTCAAGTATCAGTCTTAGCGGAAAACATCCTTTAAGTATTTAAAAGTGAGCAATTTTCATCCTTATGTTAAATTTCCTCAAACAATTAAGGGATCCTACAAAAACATGAGCAGTCACGTGACTATCAATAAAAGTTTTCCTGCATAATTTAATTACTTGCTATATATGAAGTTCCTGAAAAAAATATTTAAAATCTTAGACATTATTGCTTACGAAAATAAAAAAATGTTTGGATTAAGGTGCTATTTTTCTTATTTAGTAACGGAAAGAAATCGGAGCTTAATTATCTTTACCTTTTTCATAGCCAAACTGTATTTAGATCAATAAAATTTTTGGGTCAATCTGATATTGAAGTGATCAAAATATTGATTATGTCTCGTATTTGAGTTTCTTTCTACATTATTAGAAGCGAAAGTTTTCAACAAACGCCACTTCTAGCATATTCAATTGAAAAGAAATATATTTCAACTAATAATATTTTTAATATCAAATATTTTCTGATAAATTAAAATAGAAGGATGAAAATTGTTCACTTTAAAATACTTGAAGGATGTTTTCTGCTAATAATGATACTTTAAGGATGTACTTTAAGTTAGGGGTATAGTTTAAGGATGATTTTGGCTAAAAGCTCTATTATAAACACAAATATAAATGATAAACCATTAGGGGGGGAAATAATAACTAATCCTATCAGATATTAAAAGTTTACAACAGCAGAAAAATAATTAATTAAGCCAAGCTTTTTGGTAAATTGTGTTTTTATTAATGTTCAAGCAAATTATATTAGGGGAACACAATAAGTAATTCCTGTTTGGTGACACTAAAAAATCAGATTCAATGGGAACAAGTTTCCCTCTAGATTTGTAACCCTAATTTGAACATAAAATATTGAGTATCATGCTTAATCCAAAATACCTTAAATCTCAATCAGAGTATAGTTTGCTCCAAGAAATATTATTATTTTATATTATTTTCAAATGTTATAATAAAAATATGGTTCATATAGTTTAATGGTTACGAAATCGAAAAAGAACGTGAAGTTTCAAATTCAAAATTTTAGATAAAAACTATCTAACTTTTATCATGATTTTGGTAGATAAAATTACGTAAACATCTATTGCTAACAGAAAACAGTTAATATTATATGAAATTAATCGAGTTGTGTAGATCTTGATTCGAAATCCGAACACCTTAATATCAAGGAAAAAATAATGTGGTCCCATATGTCATAACCATAAATTATAAAAGGTGAGAAAAGGAAAAAAGGTAAAGAAACAGTAGTTAATTGCCTAAAAAAGCAATGAAATTGGCACATTTTACGAGGAACTAAAATTTTACTACAAAGTATACTTAAAAATAGGAAGGTATAAAAAGTGAACAATGCTCAGCCAAAACGAACTTCTTTTCCTGAGCTTTAACTCAAAAAAAAAAAAAAAAAACTTACCTTTAGCCTTGTGTAAATATGCCAAATTGTAAGGGGCATGTGTGGTATTTTCCATATCATTTGCCTAAGTAGGCGATTAATAAATTGAAAAATTGAATTTGTATTTGAACATATACTTAATTTAAAAATTTATTGAAAATTTGTGAGGTATGCAAATTTATTTTGAAGTGTTGCTAGAGCTTTTCACCATTTAAAGCTATTTTATATTAAAAGTTGCAATAATTCATATATAATATTTGAAAGTAAGCTTTCGATATTTTTATCTAAGGTTATAGCATTATTAGTAAGAAAAAATTGAATGCATTAATTTCGATACACGTTTCAAAGTAGTAAAAATAGGCTATACTCGAATGCAAATTGTTACCTTCTAAATTGGAGTTGAAAATTGACTATATAATAGTACTCATTCAATTTCATTTTATATAAAGCAATTTGATTCGACACGAAATTTAAAAAAGAATTGTTTTATAATTTGTGATCCAAATCCAAAATGAATGATAGAAATTTGTGTATCTGTAGATAATCTTATTAAGGATAAAATACATATTTTAGAATTAAATTATTATTTAATATAAAAATATGTTATTCTTTTAAGAACGAACTAAAAAGAAATAAGTAAAATAAATTAGGACATAAAAAATATATAATAATGGGATTAAAAGGAGTATAAATCAAGCAAAATTAATCCTTAATTCAATATTTCTACTTTAATTTAATCAAAGAGACAAAAGGGGAAAAATGATTAGTCTTTTATGGATCAAAATACCCCTAGATAGCAATTTGAGGAAAATAAATTGAGATACAGAAAGTATATAATAATGCAATAAAAAGGAGTATAAATCAAGCAAAATTAGTCCTTAATTCAATATTTCTATTTTAATTTAATCAAAGAGACAAAAGGGGAAAAATGATTAGTCTTTTATGGATCAAAATACCCCTAAATAGCAACTTGAGGAAAATAAATTGAGACACATAGAATATATAATAATGCGATAAAAAATAATATAAATCAAGCAAAATTAGTTGTTAATTTAATATTTCTACTTTAATTTAATCAAAGAGACATTAATGTTTTTATGGACCAAAATACCCCTAGATAGCAACTTGATGAAAAACAAAAGCCTGCAAAGCTTTAAAAAAAAAGGAAAAAAAAGGAATACTGACTGGTCACTTTTTACCGTTTTATCCTTGCAACTTTGCAAAAAGTAAAAAAGTAAAAAAGTTAAGCGGGTAAATAAATTTAGGAACGGGGGAACTTCGCCGTCATTTATTAACCTTAGTTTAACTTTCTTTGACCCACGCGCTTTACTTTATTTGGCCTTCAAACGCTTCACTGCTGAGAAAATAAACCGGGTTTTTCCCCAGACCGGATAGAGAACTTTACTCGTTTTGATTTGATTTTAGCGGGAAAGATTAAAGATTAGATGAAATAAATATTGAATTTTATTTTCAAACTTCTCTAATTAAAAAAGTGCTTTAAATATGAAAAAATTGATATCTTTTCTCTCACTTTTGCAAAAAATAAAATAAAATAAAATTCAAATAAAGTGAGAAAAAAATATTTAAAACTTATGAGAAATTCAGAAATAACTCAGCGAAGCTACTTGGCATTTAGTAATAACATATCTAGTATAAATATACCAGTACGATGGATAATTTGTATAAGAACTTAATTGTCTCTATTTTAAAAAATAGAGTGCGATAGACGATCTCAAACTCTAGTAAACACATGACAAAGTAATTCGAAAAAGAAATACTAACAAAAGTGAAGATAAAGCGCTAACAAACTACTAAAAATAGTATGACAAAACAGTTTGAAAAGAAAATTAAAAGAAAAGAACAATACCTACAACATACTATGTCGAAATACAAGAAATCAAATAACAAAATACTACGCAAGTAATGACTAACGCTCAGTTATTTACTAGTCTTCAACACTGATTTATATCTTACATAATCTTTTAGATAATATTATATTTTTTTAATTTCCCACTCCTGTATTATTTGAGGTCCATATTAACGCTTCGATTAAATTTGAATCGCGAATTACAGCAGTAGTCATTAACTAATCTTTTCGCTAATGGTATACCCTCGGTGAAAGCATCTTGGAGGGTGTTCAGTTTTTTACTTTTAAAAGTGTTTAATAAAATAAATCAAAAATGACTTAAAATTAGTTAAGAAGTGTTAGGGAAGGTCAAAAATTGACTAAAATAAGTTTAAAATAACTTAAAATAAGTCAAAAATCAAAAGTAAATCTCTCACTACTTTTTATTTTAGATTTAAAAGTTATTTCAATTTAATTTTTTATTTTTAGCTTAAAAGCTATTTTTTAAGTCAATATAAACGAACCCTTAACATGACAAGGAGGGAATTACATTTTTTTTATAATGTATCATCAAATAAAATTAATACACTACTTTCCCTCCTTTATATTATGATTTCTAATATTTTTTTATTGATCGATTTAATTTTAAATGATACATTCAACTCATATATATAATTTTTACATGCAAATCCTTGGTCTACACAGCAAAAGAGGACAAAAAATCTGCAAGCTAAGGTTATTTTTCAATCCTCAATTTGCACCAACAATTTTGTCGTGAAAATTTGAGAACTTCCAAAATAATTGTACCACAATTTTCACAATATTCCAAGGGATGTTCCATTGTCATTTTAAAAATCGTAAAACGGTTTGGTTCACATATTAATTAGATACGAATATAAATACAATATTCATTATCTCGTCTTACTAAATGTAAATATAAACTATTCAACTTAGACTTAATTTTTTTGTAAAATATAAACACTTCGAACGTGAAATTTATGACGATTTCAATCGTCTTAATTTCTCTTACATTTTGGTTTGTTATTTTTTATAGTTTTTTTTTTAACTATCAGATAAGCTAGTGTTTAATCAGATATTTGAGATCAAGTATTTTAGGTAATTCAGAAAAGTGGAGACACCAATTATGATGTTATTCATTGTATTGTGGTTGTGAAGATGAAATGAGAGGCTTGCTCCAAAGTCTTGTGTGATAAGAAGGTACCATTTAAATGTAAAGATAAGTTTTACAAAGTAGTGGTTAGATCGTCGTTTTGTATGGGGCAGAGTATTGGTCAGTCAAGAATTCACACGTGCAGAAGATGTAAGTCGTGAAAATGAGGATGTTGAGATGGATGTGTGGGCACACTTAAATCGATATGACTATGAATGAAGATATACATGACAAGATGAGAGTGACTTTCGTAGTGGATAAAATGAAAGAAGCAAGACTAAGATGATTTGGACACGTGAAGAAGAGATGCATAGATCCGGCCCAATGAAGATGTGCGAGAGGCCGAATATCGAGTGTACAAAAAGGGTAGAGGTAGTCCGAAAAGATATTTGAGCAGAGGCGATTAAATAGGATATGACACAATTCCATATTATCGAGGACATGACATTAGATATGGGGGTGTGGAGGTCACGTATTAGGGTAGAATGTTAGCAGGTATAAAGTGTTGTCTTGATTTTTGTGGGGTTTAGCCGTTTTCTTATATTATTTTATTTTGTATTTAATTATTTTCTGTTGTTTATTTGTGTTTAGATTATTGCATTATTATGCAATTGCTATATGTTCCTTTTAAGTTGTATTCTTTCTTCATTGTCGTTTTCCTTTTCATTATTCTGATGTACTATTCTCAAGTCAAGGATCCTTCGGAAAATTGTTTCCTTACCTCCACGAGGTAGAAATATGAATCTTTCTACACTCTATCCTTTTTATACATCACATGTGAGATTCCACAAAGTATGTCTTTAATATTTGTTTATCCATAAATTTTAAATTATATTTTGAAATTTGTTCATTATACTTTTGAAAGAAATTTTACTTCTGCTCACAATATTTTTCTATTTTTTTTTTCCAAATAAAATACATATCAAAACTCAACTTTAAAAATTCAAAATTTTAACTTTGACATTTATGATAAAATGGAAGATAAAGATTCCACCTTCATTATGATTTTGCGTTTGTAACTTGAAATTTCAAAACAAAAAGCTTCAAACATAACACTTTCATTTTTTTTAAAAGACATAAAAGAAGCACGAAAATTAAAGGACTATTCAATACTTGACTTAGTTATAAAAAAAATAGGCTCAAAATCATTTTAAATAAAAATTTAAATAACATCATAACTAATATATCCTACCTAAAATCTTTATATTTAAGAAAAGGATTTGAAAATAAATTTTGCAGGACTAAATAGTACTAGCAAACAGTACTTTGATGGACCATATAATAGTACTTATAGGCTCAATTTGATTCATGGTCTCAATTTTCGAGAAAAGACTCAAAATAGTCCCTCATCTTTGTGTTAGGCTTAAAGTGATTTTTAAGCTTTCACATGAAACACTAATAGTCTCTCGTGTTTGTAATAGTGGTGCACTTTTGGTCCTCCCCAAAATTTTTAACATTAATTTGTCCAAAATTTTATATAAGGAATGTCTCATCGTCTTTTATATACTTAATAGAAATAATAACTATATCTGAAAGAAGATGACAAGAAAAACACCTTATTCTATTCACTATAAATATTACTGCAACAAAACTAAGGATATCTTAACATATAATTTTGCAGGAAAATAAAAAATTGTACTATTAAACGTGAAATTATCGTGATGAACCTCTCGACTTTACCTGCAATATGATTTCTACTAAACAAAACAAAGTATTTTTCTTCTCACATTCTTTCATATGGATTTGTTATTTCTACTAAATAAATATATAAAATGACGATTGAACATCCCATACATAGGTTATGGATAAAATTAATGCTAAAAAATAGGTAAAATTTTGGAGAAGGATTAAAAGTACACCAATGTTTCAAATATGAGGACTATTAATGCTCCATGTAATAATTTAAGGATCACTTTGAGTATTAAACCAAAGAAAAGGGACTATTTTGATCCTTTCCTCCCTAATTTTCCATCCTTACAAGAAAAATATATACTTAATTTACAGGACTATACAGTAGATAACAGAACTTTAGGGACCATATCGTATTCTTCAATAGTTCAGTGACCTTCAATTTGCCTGCGGTGCGGGCCCTACTCTATTATTACCTTTTTCTCCCTTCTCGTTTCCCGATGGGTAAAACACATGTCACCAAAGTTAAAATGACTTTTTTACCACTTTCTTCTCGTTAATCCTCAAAAACTGACAAATAACTTTTGTTATATTTGCTCATCCATTTTAAATTCCAAATTTCAAAATTTGTATTGAAATTGATAACATTTATCTAATTCTTATTTACAAATTTTTTGAATTAACTAGTATCTAATTATAGATTTTAAATTAAATTTTCATACAATTTTTTTGAATTGACTAGTATCTAATTATAGATTTTAAATTAAATTTTTCATAAGATTAATTTCTAAGTGTTCTACTCATAAAATTCTAATCTTTTTAAAAGTAAAATATATGTTCAATTATAATTTTATTCAAAAACTTAAATTTTCAAATTTTAAACTTTAAAATTTATGATAAAATAAACGCTTTGAGTTACTAATATGAAAACAAAATCTTATTTGAGATTATTTTTTTCTTAAACGAGTCTTATTTTCTATATTCAGCTCTTCACTTAATCATGTTAAGATTTTTGTTTTTACAATAGTTCTCGATCGAAAAATAGGTCGACTCAAGTTGACGAACGATAGATAAGAACGAGTGAAAGTACAAGGCATCATATAGATTATAAGGAAAAGGAATAAATATATCTTAACGATAGATAAGAACAAGTGAAAGTACAAGGCATCATATAGATTATAAGGAAAATGAATAAATATATCTTCAAAATATCGTAAATGATATGCAGATATCTACCTTTGTCATACTGTTGGGACATTAATGTTCCTACTGCTAAAAAATTAGAACATATATATGCTTTTTACTGTAACGTAAATGCCGATCTGATCGATTGTGATCGTTGTTGGTTTTGTAAATGCTTCTAAATACTCTAATTTTATTGTAAACATTATACCCACTGTACCCAAAACAGATGCGCTGACCAGACTTCGCTACATCTCGTCTCACATTTCCGAAGCATATAGATCCACCCGATCGATGAACAACCGAAAACGTCCATCTTTTTGGAGGAATGCGAGAACCAATCCGCGTAATCAACTATTTTTTTTTTGAATCTGCCTCAAGCACCCCAACCTTACCGCCAAAAAGCCGTCCGTATAGTGCAGGAGCACTCACATTTTTTTGCTTAACAATTATGTCACACGAATTCAAATTAATGAGATTATAATGTAAGTATTAAATTTTTGATTTAAATTTAATCGAATTTTAATATAAATACGCGGGAAGGAGGGGGGTTTGGGAGAGAGAAGGGTAAAGATGAAAACAAAGAATGGGGGTGAAGAAGTACCATAGAGTAGAGAGAAAACAGAGGAAGATAGAGGAAAGAGGGCCACCTTGTTTTACTTTTTTTTTCTGATGCAGACATCCGTGGCAGAACAGAGGGTGACTCTACAGACTGCGACATAAAAGAGGTCAGAACAAAACAAAGAAAGAAAAAAATTAAAGCTGAAGAAAATCAAGGAAAGCTTAGCTACTGGCCCTAGCTTCTATAGTCTATACAAAGAAAAAAGAGGGAACCCATAGACAAGAATAGTGAAGAGCAAGAAGAACCAGAGGATTATAGGGTTATTTGCTCTAATGGAACTCAAATGGGGACCAAGTTTATATCTTTACAGCAAATGACTCTGTTTTCAGTTTGTGGGGTTTGTTTTTCTGTGGAAAAGAAGAAATCTTGGTAGAAAAATAAGATCTTGAAGGTAAGAAAATGAAAATATCTTGTTTTTTTTCCCAATGTTTGTCAGATGAAATGGAGACCAAGTTCATATTTTTGAACCAATGGCTGTTAAAATCTTGGTAAAATATAAGATCCATCAAGTAGCAAAAAGGCAAGAAAACCAATTTTTCCCTCTTTTGTTGCTGTTTTTGTGGTGGGGTTTGCTGATTTTTTTTGCTTTTCTGTACAGATGATTGTAATACCTCAAAGTAACAACCTACCAGCAAAAGGGGTTCTTGGTGTTTCTGGTTTTGTGCCTACAATTTCTTCATCTTCTTCACCAGAAGCAGCAATTTGTAAGAAAGATGCAAGCTTTACAAGAAATGAACCAGTTTCTGTGTTGGATACAAGAAGTCCAAGTCCTTCAGCTTCATCTTCCTCGTGCTCTTATGGTGCTCAACATGGTGGAAATACTACAGTTACCGGTGTCGGAAGTGGGAAAACTGATGGCCGGAAGGAGGAGTTAGTGACGGAGCTGGAGCCGTTCACTGTAGGGTTGGAGCCCGAAAAATCTGGTCTTGGATTTGGAGATTTGGATAATTTGTTGCCTGAATTTGCCGGCTCTGACCAAAGCTTTCTCCGGTGGATTTCCGGCGATGTGGAGGACCCATCAGTCAGCTTGAAGCAATTGCTCAATGGGGATTTGGGTTGTGGAGTCTCTCTTCAAAGCTCTGGATTTGAGGTTTCAGCTACAGGTTCTTTAGCTCATTCAGATAATGTCTCTTTTTCTGGTTCAAATATCTGTCTGAATGCCAACATTGAAAAACTTAGTTCTGTCATAGATTCAATTAGTAGTCGAAACAATAACTTCGAAAACCTGAATGTCAGTCCTTCTCTAGAACAGAAGCCTCAACCTTTTGGTCCACAAGTAATGGCAAACCAAACTCAGTTCCAGAATGTTGCTTGTGTTAACATTTTAGGGTCATCATCATATGACATCAATCCAGAACAGCCTCCGCCCAAACGCCACAATTCGGGTACCCCCCTCGGAGGAGCTCTAATGCCTAAAGTTCCGTTTTTTGATGCCAATTGTGACTTCATGTTGAGGAAACAACCATTGGGACAAATGCAGCCACAAGTCAATTTGCTGCCTCACCATTTTCAGCCAAAGCCATTGATTGTACCTAAGCTTGAGGCAGCTGGTGGTGGTGGTAATGGTAATTTGATGGTGCCTCGTCATCAATTGCAGGAACAACAGTTTATTTATGACCAGATTTTTCAGGCCTCTGAACTATTGCTGGCTGGACAATTCTCAAACGCGCAAATGATATTGGCGCGGCTCAATCAACAGCTTTCTCCCATTGGGAAACCCTCAAGGAGGGCTGCTTTTTATATCAAGGAGGCTCTGCAGTTGCCTTTCCTTTTGCCTTGCACATCCACATTTTTACCTCCAAGAAGTCCCACCCCATTTGACTGTGTGCTTAAGATGGATGCTTACAAGGCCTTTTCCGAAATATCTCCACTTATCCAATTCATGAATTTCACCTCCAATCAGGCTATTCTTGAAGCTCTTGGGGATGCTGAGCAAATTCACGTAATAGATTTTGACATAGGTTTTGGTGCTCAATGGTCCTCGTTTATGCAAGAGCTTCCAAGTAGCAATAGAAAGGCAACTTCTCTAAAGATTACAGCCTTTGCCTCCCCATCAACCCACCACTCTGTCGAAATTGGTATCATGCATGAAAGTTTAACACAGTTTGCTAATGATGCGGGAATACGATTTGAGCTTGAAGTTATTAACTTGGATTCCTTTGACCCTAAATCTTATCCCTTATCCACCTTGAGGTCATCTGAGTGTGAGGCAATTGCTATAAATTTCCCTATCTGGTCTATTTCAAGCTGTCCGTTTGCCTTCCCTTCACTTCTTCACTGCATGAAGCAATTATCTCCTAAAGTTGTTGTATCATTGGAACGCGGATGTGAACGTACTGAACTCCCCTTAAAACATCACCTCATCCATGCTCTCCAGTATTACGAAACACTCTTAGCCAGTATTGATGCTGCTAATATAACTCCAGACATTGGGAAAAAGATAGAGAGGTCTCTCTTCCAGCCTAGCATTGAGAACATGATCTTGGGGCGCCTCCGATCCTCTGATCGGATGCCCCCATGGAGAAACCTTTTTGCTTCTGCAGGATTTTCGCCTGTTGCATTTAGTAATATGACTGAAATCCAGGCTGAATGTGTTGTTAAGAGAACTCAGGTTGGAGGATTTCACGTCCAGAAGCGACAGACGTCACTTGTGCTATGCTGGAAGCAGCAGGAGCTCTTGTCAGCTGTGACTTGGAGGTGCTGAGGAGCTTTTCTTCTGAAGCCAGAAGAGCTGTTCTTTTAACAGCAACTACTACTAGAGGTTTTAACTCTTCAATCTGATGTCTGTTAAAAAATCAGAATTACATTGCTATCTGTGTCCCTGTACAATTTTATGTTTAAGTCTCATTCTCCTTATGTAGTCTTGACTGTGTAGGCATGTGTTCCGCATTAAACAAATCCTAACTATCGTTGCTGTTTTATAATCAGTTTGCTATATCTTCCTACATTTTCCTGTGTATCAATTGCTATCTTTTCTATGTTTTGATACTATTGCTAAATTCTTACAAATATTAAAATGATTTGTGGAAGTACTGTCAATGCTAATGTCATCCTTCGGTCGTTTGCTTGGTGAAAATTGTCTGTAGCTGTATAGTAATGACCTGTTTCTCTGTCTGGTTGTGCTTAGTTTCATGTTTAAACACAAGTCCGTTCCTTATCGTATAGTTTTTTTTTCATGAACTGAGGGGGTTGTATATTTTCATCTTGATAGATGTATTGGTAGATTAGAACCAGATTAGAGGCATGGTCCTTGACAGCACTTTATGACATGTCTATACTCTTACTGTACTAATCAAGAAACAGTGTTCTAAACTTCAGATAAGAGTGCATAAAAGAGATCACCAAGGAAGAGTAAGATACATGGCCGATAGGTCGGTCTAGAATAGATTCCTAGTGTATCCTGACTTTGCAACTCAACAACAGATGCGAAAACTTGCTCCTTCAAGTTGAAGTCAAAGTCGGGTAGACTAAAATGTCTAACCCAAAGGTCTGTCTTAACTGTATAAACGTCCTGATATTTGAAACTTAGTAACATGATCATACGATATGAATACTCTAGTGTGCTGATTTTATCGTATAAATGTTGTAGTCGATTCAGATTCTGCTCTTGAGACTCAGTTGATGAATTGATTGATATGTGGCTCTTCTCAGTCTGCATTTTGTTAAGATTATGCATGTTTACGAGTTGCAAGCATATACTCCTCAAAGTAGCCACAACTATCTATTAGTCCTAATGAAAATTGTCATTAGTGTTGCTGCTGTTCTTTTTTTGTTTAAGTCACAGGCAACAACACATCTAGTATTTGATTGCTGCTATGAAGGAATGAATCCATTCTTCTGTAAACAAATCATTTTATGCTTTACTCGTGAGCCTAGAGTTTATCGGAAATAACCTCTCTATCTTCACGAGGTAGGGGTAAGGCTATGTATACACCACCCTCTTCGGACCCCACTAGTGGGATTACATAGTTGTAGTTTTTGCTTAAAAGGAATTAAAGAGGAACAAAATGGTCCTTAGTTTTTGTTTGTCTGTTCTTTCTTGACATGCATATGTTTTCTAAAGGTTTGTACTTCTTTTACTCTTTTATTTTGCTCATCTGATCTGATAAAGCTCTCAAGTACATGTTGCTCAATGTTCATTTTTTTGCCTATTGTTATTTTTAATCTATGAGATTCCTCCGTTTCGTTTCAGTTTATATGACACTATTTTATTATTAGTTCCGTTTAATAAGAACACATTTCTATGTTTTCTTAACGAGAAAGTCCTATAGCGACACAAATGTTATGATATATGCTCTAAGTAAACAAGTTTCAAAAGTCTTAAAACTACAAGAACGCTAGTATGTTTAAAATCTCAAACAAAGAATTTTTTACGTGATTGAGATGCTCACAAATTGATTCGAACACCATCGTTATTAAATAAACAAATATATATTATCTAAAGCCATGTAGTTAGAGCATTCCCATTAAACAATGGCCCTGAATTTGGAGTGGTTGAATAAATAAGTTAAAAGAGACTAATTAGTATTACATTATTATAACAACTTTATATTATATCATTGTTATATTATATTTAATTAGTATCGTACGTCATTAATTCCATCATTCTTTTGAAGATATAAAATTCTAATCATTAATTTAGAATGGTGGTAGGTAATTAGGATTACATAATACATGCTAAGTTATTATTATACATTTCATTCATTGAATTTGTTATCATCAACTTGAATAATTTAGTCCATCCACTTAACCAGACCACATGGGTCATGTTTGATTGAACTCAATAATATAATCTAAAAATATTTGTGAATTTCAAAGTAAAACTTTATCTCAAATCCAACGTAGACAACAAGGCAAGTGGACATAAAATTATTAGTAGGACCAATATTTTTTGATAATATTTTATCTTTAGGAAATTAATATAATACAATGTTAAACATGACAAACATTTAATTATATATAATCTACCTCAAAGAAGCTAATACAAACAATATGTCGTTTTCATATTTGAAAGACTTGAATATTAAACTTGGTAGGTACCTTTAATTTAGGCTAAAAAGAATATAAAAAAATAAGTTTCTCAATTAACCCTCACCCCACTCCCAAATAAAAGAATTTATTTACGATCACCACCGGGTAGGAACTAAATATTCCATGAGATTTTTAGGCCAACAAAGCTTAATTTTAATAAAGTTAAGATCGATTATATGATTTTTTATGAATGATACTGTAAGAATTCATTACGAAATTGACTAGTTCAACGTTTGCTAGCAATTTACCACATGTTTTCTTTATTCAAATTTGGGATGATAATATAAGCATGCTTGCACAATTTGGATTAATTTTCTCATGTATTTAGCAATTTGAAAACGATTATGTGCTTATATTGACTTATTATCAATTTGCTTAACAGTTTCTATAAATTTTCTTAATGATTTAATCTATAACTTAATTAAAATTTATTAAATTTACCCTTTTGCACCAATATATATATATTTTGCTGGTTTCAAATAGATTTTCTTAGTCATGTGTTAAAAGTTTTTCTTTTGGTTCTAGTTCTCCACTATTATCCACAATATAGAGTGGAGACTGGTTATTTTTTCCCCTAAGTTTCACTTTAATTTCACTTGTTTGGTAACTTTTATTTCGATCAGAAATAAGTAAAAGTCCAAGCTTGCAAAAAGTATTAGGTTTCGAATGTTGTTAGGACAAATAAATTGAAAAGTCAGGACAATCCAAACTTCACAACTTTATATATCTTGTAGATCGTAGTATCACAATTTCTTTTTATATTTTATTACATCATTCAAAAATATAAGTTGACAGTGAATATCAGTTAACTATTGTGAAATAACCCATATCAAACAATAACATATTGAGTGAAAAGTGAGGTTTGATGAGATTAAAGTGTTACACAGATCTCACCACTATCTCATGAAGATAGAGAGACTATTTTCGAAAACTCATATCTTAATAAATCAACTATTAGTTTAACATTTTTATAAATCGATATCTAATAAATCAAATCAAATCGACCGATTAAGGATTTTTTTCCTTCCAAATATAGGCTATGCCATAAAATGTGAAGGCCTCGAGGCAAAGCCCATGTGATGGAGTAAGGGAGAAATGAATGTGATCCATTGAATATTAGTTTTAGGGGGTGCTAAAGTGGTCCATCCTTAGCCCATCCAATGAATAATACTTAACATTTCTTTAGTTTTGGCAGACATATTTCTAACTAGATTGTTTTTCTAAAATTATTTTATTTATAAAAAATAAAAGTTTTCAAAAATATTTTTTAATATAACTTGGTGATTTTATATCCATCCTTTCTCTTCAACTGATAAAAAAAACAAGTGATGGGCAAAGGGTAATGGCAACCAAGCACTTTGGTCTTGTCTTTCTCACAACTCTTTATAGACATCTAGTGATGACACAACTTGCAAAAAAAAAAAAAAGAGCAAAAGTCTACTCAATTCTATATTGCCTTGTTTCAAGTATTTCATATATACCAATAAGGGTCACACTGGAGTGGTAAGTATTCCTTCATCCTTAATTAAGAGGTCTCGCATTCAAGACACCTTGGTTACGGAGTAACACTTTATCCCAATGTGAGACCTACTTACACAAATTCAAATTTAGTCGAGCTTCAAATATAAATATCGACACCGGATGAGAAACTGAAAGAAATATTATGTAGCCTAACTAATTGTGATTAGTGTTAGGTATGTTTACTTAACATATAGTGGAGTTCTAGTACTTCTAATTTCATTTCCAATAACTTTAGAATAGAATAACATAATCAATAGAAAATGAACTTTCGTAGCTCAAACACAAAATAGCCAAAACACACACATCAAACTCCACAAAAACATGCATGTTATTCAACTAAAATGGAATAAAGAACATATGCCTAAATAATTATTGAACTTCACTTTCTAAACACACTATAACAAATCCAGAATATACTACAAAAATTATGTCGCATAACTTAATTTACATTCACACCAACTAAATAATTCATATATACCCCCACCCCCACCCACCCACCCACCCCACCCACAAAAAAAATTAACTTCACTTAACTAATATCAAATTAGTATCATATACTGTATTCATATCATTAAGGTTGATAATTTCGCTTAATTGATACTAAATTAATATATATATATATGTACACACATACATACTGATTTAGTATCAGTTAAGCAGAATTAACAGCTTTAATGATACCGATACAATATATGATACTGATTTAGTATTAGCTAAGTAAAATTATCAGCCTTAATGATACCAATATAGTTTATGATACTGATTTAATATCAGTCAAGTGAAAATTATCAGCCTTAATGAATTGGGGTTATGCGTTTTTTTTTTTGGAAATGAATATTTTTTGAATCACTTTGGATTACTGCGGTATGAACACGTAATTATTTTGAATTTTACGACCTATTTATATAGTTTACGTGGAGTAAAAATCAAAAGAGGAAATTGTATATAATAGCAAACTATTAATTCAAATTAAATATTATAACCATAGTTATTTTGCCTCTCTCCCTGGTGAATCTCTCTTGCCACTGTTGTTCTCGCTGGGCAATTTTCCACTCATCTTTCGCTTTTATACAAACACAATTTTCCACCCCTCTCTCCCCTCTCCAGATATCGCTCGCTATTCTCCCATACACTCATACTTGCCTCCTGCACTTTTAACAAACAAAAATGTATACATTGCGTTTGTGTTTGTATAAAGCAAGAGAAAATTGTACATATAATACAAATGCATATATTTTCGTTCTATACACTTATGATTATACAAATACAATCTTTCCTTAACCAGTTTTCTTTTGTCTTTATCTCTTTAACGCTTCATACAAACACAAATTATACAATTTATTCTTTTGTATATGTATATCGAAACAGATTATATAATTGCTTCTTTTGTATATGTATAGCGAAATATACATATTAATAGCCATAACAAACATAAAATTTGCTATGGAGCAAATAATGCAAAATATAGCTATAATATTCAAATATGATTTTTATGTTTGTTATATGTGAAAATTTCTCAAAATTAAACACCTATCGATTTTACGAGCAATCCATGCAAAAACTTCACGATTGAACGACATTGGGCCTTCTTTTCCCCCTCGGACCCCAATTAAAACTGGGCCATTATAAGTTGTAAGTCACAATAACTGGGCCGTTGAGTCCATTAGAAGTTTCTGGACTATTCCCTAACCCAAAACCCGGGAAAACAATACGGGTCCCACGTTCCCTGCTCCGCAAGACAGCAAGAACCTTGGAGAAGGGGCCAAATTTTCAAACGCAAACCCTTATATAATTCTCAAATTCCTAAACCTCAAAGAATTAACAAAATCCTAACTACTGTAAAACCCTAGATTCCATTCAAATCGAACCCAAAAAAGGTTAATCGAAGAAGAAAGCACAAACAGTTTTGATCTTCAATGGGGTTTTTCAGAAGCACATTTTCGTTTGCTATGGGTACGGGTTTGGGTATCTACTTAGCCCAAAACTACAACGTTCCCAATATCCAGAAGCTCGTCAACACTGGAGTTGTAATCGCCAAGCATTTTGAAGAGAATTATCGCAAACCTAAGAAGAGGGATGATGATAATTAGTACCGGATTGTTACAGCGGGTCATTCATCAGGTGCTTAGTGTTTGAATTTTTAACTGTTGTGTAATCATGGGGTGAGGTGGGTGGGGAAGGGGTTAGCAAATTAGAATTTTTTTCTGGGAGGGTGAATTTTGGGAATTTGAGGAAGTTTACTGAATTTTGTCAAATGTTTTTATCTCATACGATTTATCAATGAATGATATTTTTCTTCAGTTGTTTTGATTTGATTGATATTCCTTTTATTACTATCTTGTTGGGTGGTGGAAACAAAGGAAAAATTATGTCTTTCTACTTTTAAATGTGCATACAAAAGTAATATAGGAATGAATAAGAGCTGAATTTCGCAGTGAATACAGATTTATATAGTTGAATTTGGGATTGAGAGAATAAACTTTAGAGGAAATTTTCTTGTGAATAATATAAAGGCAATAGTTAGTAGATTTGTGAAATATGAGAATATGGTGAATTTCGATGAGCCTATATCTCATTTATTGGCTGTCAAATATCAGAATATACTGAGATGAACTCAATTTGTGAAAGGGATAAATGATTGTAGGGATAAGACCAGCTTATGGAATTGCTAGATGAGATTAAATGCAGTAAATTCTCTTATGGATGTTTTTTTCTTCTTCTTTAAAAATGGGTGGGATTTTCTCTTTATCAATCACAGTGTATGCATTATTTCACCATCAGCTAGCCCAAGTTTATTTATTAGATAATAACAGAACGAA
>CM040625.1:83926101-83940694 GCA_022817965.1 Solanum lycopersicoides | reverse complement strand
TTCATCTCCTACAAAACCTGCATTTAATGCATTCATTGCCCTTTTCCTACTACTTATATACCCACTAAATTCATTGCCAATATCCCAACACAACCCTAGCTAGCTACCAAGTTGCAATATTTTCAAGAAAATAATACCCTATAAACTATTATATTCATAAGCTTGCCCAAAAAAAACAAAAAAAATGTTCATCAATATGTATAAGTTTCTTGTCTATCTTTTGGTTTGTATTTGTATTTCTCTTCATGCATGTAGTGCAAGATCACTAGCAAGTATTGATGACAAAGAAAACAAAATACTACTCTCTAGCAAGGTTTGCTCACAAATATTTCTTTCCTTGTTGATCTGTATAACCGTCCATCAAAATAATAGCAATACTCTTTAGCCAATATATTCTAGTATTTTTTACTAGAGTAATTATTTTAACTGACCGACCAAATATGTAACTTGTCCTTGTTTATTTGCAGGATGTAAAATTTTTGACTAGTGACATATCAAAAACAGAAGGAAGAATAATTATGTCTGAAGATATTGGAAAAGATGATGGAAAACTTATGTGGAAAAAGAGATCAACTGTTGCACGAAAGCAATTAGACGATGAAGAAAATAAAGGTAGTTTTGGCACATTCATTGGCACGTAAAAAATTTCCGTTGATATCATTATGACTATCTTATCTTAAAAACTTTAAGCTACTAAAGAGAATATACTTTTATTTATCTCAATAACTATAAGGTTGTCCATATAATATCTGATCATTATTGTCTTAGGTAACAACATAGTTTATGTATGAAAAAATAAGAAGAAAAGAAACATTTTATAATACGTATTACTTCCTTTTGTAACGCACCTAACCAAGATTGTTTGGTGACTCTAGAATTAATGTCATATAAACCCATGTTATGAGTGCCAAAATTTTCAAGAACAGATAAGAAAATAGAGGGATTTTTTATTTTATTTTTTATGTTTTGCTTCCTTTTAAACTCATGAATGCAACTTTTTTTCTTCTTCTTTCCAACGTTAATTTACCCTTTAGTAATTTTCTTATATATGACGAAATGTGTTGTGACTAACAGGAAACAAGGTCAAGATATCAGTTCATGAGGGAGCTCAAGTAAAGGTAAAGCTCTAATTTTTCTCTCTCTAACTCTACAGAATATAATTAGTGTTTAATTAATTTGTCACTTTTATAATTAAAATTAGTACTATATATGATGCAGTATTATAAGAAACAATAAAACTTCTTTTGTGACCCAAGAATCCTGTTTTTTATTGTTAAAATAAGTGTAATCCAAGATTTGTATTTCATCTTTCTATCGACTATCGATACCATGTTTCACTGTTTTTGACATGCATATTGTCGTCAACTTAAAGGACAATATAGATGCAATTTCTAGGCATGTTCACTTGATATGTAAGTCTATATATCTTTTACGTGCTATAAGAGGTTAAATGTAAAATGCATGGATTCTTTGAAACATTATCGATGTATATAAGTTAAGTACTTATGCTAGATATATGCAGATATCGAGGAGAGAATCGAGGTTGATGCTAGAATCTCCACCGTCAACACAACACGAGGAAGAAGCAGTGAACTCCATTGAAAAGGAACCCGTGGAAGACGTAGTCGTTATGGATTATGCACAACCCCATAGAAAACCACCTATTCACAACACGAAACACTAAAATATATTGTAGATGAAAATCATCATGTATTTTACTTTCTCGTTTATACGTATGTGTATACGTATATGAGACCTGTCAATTTTCGTTTTTTTTTTTCTTCTTAAAATTATTATTATTGTCTTGGCAAATGAAGGAGAATCCTAGATGAGATCATACTCCATGTATGTACAAATAGAAATGACTAAAAATTGCAAAAACTGCTAGCAAAAAATATCAATGTTATATATTATAAGGTCACGTGTTACATTAATGCATATGGTTGAGGTTTATTGAGGGCATGATGTGGATGTATATGGTCCCTCATATTATTGTCTTGTTTTTATCAAGTGTACCTTATATTAAAAAAAGAAAGAAAAAAGAGTGCATATAAATATATAGGAAAAAAAGTAGCAGTGGTCTCTCTGCTGTGAATGTGTTGGTTGGTTTTCTTCTTTAATGATATAGACAGTTATGTGTTAGTTTCTGTTGTTTGTCTCTTTTTTTCAAGTCCTTTGTATTTTCTATCTAAGAAACCAAATCTATTTTTGTCATTTATTATGTGCACGGCCATAAGCAGGCAAAGAAATTTGCTATTTGTCACTCTTGTTCTTGAGTTTGGTTAAGATATTATGAGGGTGACAAATGGGCGGATTGAGTCAAATTGATTATCAGATCAAGACTCAACCCATCCAAAGTAAAAAAGAGAAGAAGCATTTGCTCTCATCACCAATCGCGTTACACATAACAGGAAGGGTAAAATCAGTTTAAAACTATACGAATATAATTCTACATATAAGAACCTGAGCAGCTGCAGTTCTATCCTTTTGCAATCAATCAGTATTGAGATGTTGCAATTATGTTGATCATTCCACCACCAGGGATGTCGTAGGATGGTTGGGATCCCTCTATCTTTCACCAGAGATCACAATGCAAGAGGGACATACCCAACTATTGACGAATTACAATCACATCACACAGCCTGTAACTAATTTTCAAGCAAAATCAAATAGAAGCATTTTGAAAGTTTGAAGGAGCAAAAATGCCTACAGCAGTATCCATTTTACCTAATTGAGTCTTACTTCGTTAAAATGGGGATTTTTTTACTACAGTTGACAATGAATGGTTTCACGAAATTGATGAATTATGATGTTCTGATCCCCAGTTTAAGATCAATCTCACCAACTCCAAACCAGAAGAAGTCAGGATTGAGGTTGGTGATTGCTTCATCCAAAATCACCTAGTAAATTTAGAATGAATTACAATTATATAGTAGTACACAACTATTTTCCATAGTACTTAGGACCTTCCTTTATCACATAAAACTTAGATATAGGATGAATGGTTATAAGTTTGAGAGGTAAGAAATTGATGTTTGGCTTGTGGATGTCTACGGCTGAAGAATTTAATAAATGTATTCACAAAGAGAATCATCAATTAAAGTATTTCTTCACCTATTACTTTAAAGGTTAGCTTTTTCTGCTAAACATAATTCGTTATTGAACAAGTCGCGGTGGCCTTTCCTCTGCTGCCTACTAGTTGCAAAAAGGAAAGCTTCTTATATGTAATTTAATTGTAGGCGAAAGGGTAATTAAAGTGGCCTCTAATGTGAGGTAATGACAAAGTGAGAAAAACTGTCAGGCTGCACATCTGGATCAACAACATTGAGATACAGATTTTAGGAACAGTGAGCAGTAGCACAGCTGGCACAATGAATAGCATAGAGTCCATTTATTGAAGAGAATGATGGAGAGTAAAACACATACCAAATAGTCCACTTTCCGTCTAAAAGTGGAAAAATGGGGACCCCTCAACATGTATCACATATAATTAACAATTGGTGTAAGCAAGAGAGTGACAGGAATCTGACCCTGGCAACTAGACCGCAGGGCCCAATTTGCTCAAGCTACAGCAAACAGCAATGGACAAGAAGGTTGCACTAGATAATATACCTTGATGTGATGCAAATGAGTGCAGGAGGCAAGAAAGACAGATATTGTGTGTTTTTAATCAACAATACGTAGGAGGAATCAATAGTTTGCAACAGAAGTGTTCTAGTCAAATTAAAACCTTCATAACCGTGTTATTCACCTGATCTTGGCTTTCATTAGAAGCAACTCAGAAGCTGGCCGATATGGCATTAGCTACTATCAGCAGCTGCATTACAGAATGTAATGACTTTGACGAGCTGCACAACATTTCAATAACTAATGTGGAAAGTGACATGAAAACAACTCATATGTGAAACTGTAAGCAGAAGAATCTTGGGAAACATTATGACAATTACAGCGAAAAAACAGAGAGACACAGTACCGGTATGTAGGTCCTCGTGCCAATACATGTGACTGCATTGTGATTTCTTTTCTTTCATAACCAGTCAGATATCTCCTCAGGATCCAGCCTCACTGCATAAGGTATTCAGTTTCTAAAATCATTCTATATGAACTGCTTACACATAATGACGACCCCACAGAACACTTCAGACGTCAGAAACTTGGAGCATCCAAATTTCTTTGCTCCCAGTAAAGACATGGTTGGAACAGGTCAACAATCATAAGGCATATGAATGATAAAAAGAATGCATAAAACAAGTCCATCTTTAAAAAAATATGCTTTTTAACTGTCGTGTTTTTAGTAAGGTATCGAATCCAAAGGCCAAAAGTAGTTAACACATTCATTGCTACTCTCAAGGAATTACTTTGGAGTTGCTCAAAGAGAATCTAGAGCTGAAGTTAGGGGTGTCAAAAATGAACCAAACATAGGTAACCCGCCCAACCCGCCCAGAATTTTAAGGGTTGGGCTCAAGATAATTTGAATTGGGTTTAATCTCAACCCATTCAAGCTTAACCCATTTGAAGAGAATTCTCAATTGAGCCCAATTCATTCTCTAATTTCAACCGTTTTAAAACTTTTTTTATTAAGTTATGTTTGTATATTGAAGGTATGAATAATTATTTTTTTAACATCTTTTAGGATTTATTTATCAATTTGTTACTTTTTTAACAAAAAAATTTTAAGCGGAAATTCAAATTGTGATTATAAAAGTTAAATATCAATATGTTAAAGTATTGAGATTAATCAGGTCAAATTGAGTCAAATTGGGCGAGTCAAGACCCAATCCGTTCTTTAGCCCATTTGAGCCCAAAGTAAACTTAGTCGAGTCAAGACCCAACCCGATTTCTATTCAACCCATTATAATATTTTCAATTTCAACCCAACCCGCCCATTTGACACCCCTAGCTGAAGTAAACCATTCATGTAAAGAAGGAAGAAATTCCAGTATGAGATTTTTTTCAGGCCATCCAAGCAATCTGTTTTCTCATCCAACCCCTAGAAACAGTTTCCCTGTCCCTTCATAACCCTCTACATATGGCTGCACCATAAGGAATAGCAATCTGTTTTCTCATCTAACCCCTAGTAACAGTCCATGATTTTATAACTTCCCACAACAACCTGTCTTCTTCAACAGCAAACCTCCATGATCACTTTCCTAGGAGAGCCTGAGAACTCTCAAATCTTCTACTCTAAAAAAAACGCCGATTCAAATTTCAATCCCATGCTTGACCAGATCAATCACCAACTTCCAGTTCAGGAATAAACTATTTTCCTCCCTCTCTCATGCCCTATAGGGAATGAAACTGCATAGTATTTAGCCATTAAAGGATGAAAATTGAACAAGGACGTGTCGTAGGTTGAAATACTAGCCGAAGTGCTTTAGTCAATGCAAATTTTACGCCTGTATATAAGTTTTTGTATTCCTAACCTTTTTTTTATGAAGAAGTTTTTCATTGACAAAAGGTAACTGGATGGTGCCATATTACAAAACAAAAGCTTGAGTGCTTTTGGAGCAAAAACAAAAACTAGTAAGCTTTAGGAGTAGAAATTAAGTTGGTCTAAACAATTACCATGGAGCTAACAAAGTCCAAGAAATATCGAACTTTTGAATTGTGAAGAAAATGGACCTTGAACCAAATTCAATCTCAAAAATGAGCCCATGAGATGAGGATTGGCCGAGACCATATAACTATTTATTCCTTTAACCAATGTGGTAAATCTAACAAGTTAGCTCATGGGTGAGGATCGCTCAACATTATATAAGAAGACAACAACCCATACCCTCAACCAATATGGAACACTTAACACCCTTAGTTTGCTAGGATGGACATCTAGTTCTTCCTTTTCTGGTGCACGCATGTGACATAAGTAAACTGTAGAGAGATGATCCACCTATGGCTGGACCTTCCAATCGAGATAAGCTTCCTCTAAGTGGGTATTTGGCCATAAAATCAAATATATTTCACTTTATTAGAATTTTTAAAGTTGGAGTTGGAATTGACTGCAAAGAATATGAACGTACTTTTCCTCTTAAAAAAATGAAATATAATTTAAAGACTAAGTCCTGTATATAGGTTTTTGTACTCCTAGAAAAAAACTCTGCTTCCAAATCATGTTATTTATCTACACTAAATATGTCAAGCCTAAGTGATAATACCATCCTGCAAATATGCAACTACTACAAAATGCAATCAATATCTCGCCAATTTTCCTTTGATGATAGTTTAGTATTTCCTCAATACAGTATTTGATGTTGTTGTGATAAGTCCCATTCCAACATCACATTAACTGCAAATAGTTTTGACAGCGTAATCTCCACTACTGAATACTAAATCGCAAGCAACCTTCTTTTGCTTATTCAATACATTGAAAAAGACAAGTTTACATCAAGCACACCTAAATTGTGCGATTTCACATTAACTAATTTGAAATCGAAGATACAATTACAAGTTAATAATCCGATAAAATAATATATGAAGTGCGAAACAAGGAGGTACCAGAGCGATGCTTTTGCAGATATGGTGAATGGATGCGGCACTTACATCGTCACGGCGAGCTTCGGCCTTCGAACGTCCGGTGAAGTTCGAGAGACGGCGAAGTTGGAGTCCGTGGTCCACTTCAACAAAGTCTGATTCTCAAAAGCAAATGTTCTTCTGTTTATGCAAAATGTAGTTTTGGTCCATCAAGTATAATCTATTTCGAAATTAGTCCATTGTCAATTTTTACTTGCTAGGAGTTTTTTTTTTTTTTTTTTGGTACGTAACATGACTAATTCAAATTTATATTGCGTGCGTTTTATTGGAAACTTAATTCAATACCTTATTAAAGGAGATGATGGATTCATGATAGGTTAATTCTTAATAATTAAATTTTTTGACGATGTATTGAATTAAATTACATGTTATATAAAATTAAATCATATTATGCAAGCACTTTATCTGAGTTAGATATTTGATATCTTGCTCAATTGCTCAGATCCATTTATTACTTCGATAAATATATTGTGTATGTTTTATTGGAGACTTAATTCAACACCTTATTAAAGGAGATGATGAATTCACGATAGGTTAATTCTTAATAATTAAAAAATTTGACTGTGTATTGAATTAAATTACATGTTATATCAAATTAAATCACATTATGCAACATTTTATCTGAGTAATTAGCTCTAACATAATGATTTGATATAGCTAGTTATTTTAAGTATTTGATATGTTGCTCAATTGTTCAGATCCATTTATTACTTCGGTAAATATATTGTGTACGTTTTATTGAAGACTTAATTCAACACCTTATTAAAGGAGATGATGGATTCACGATAGGTTAATTCTTAATAATTAGATATTTGACTGTGTATTGAATTAAATTACATGTTATATAAAATTAAATCACATTATGCAAGCACTTTATCTGAGTAATTAGCTCTAACATAATGATTTGATATAGCTAGTTATTTTAGGTATTTGATATGTTGCTCAATTGTTCAGATTCATTTATTACTTCGGTAAATATATTGTGTACGTTTTATTGGAGACTTAATTCAACACCTTATTAAAGGAGATGATGGATTCACGATAGGTTAATTCTCAATAATTAAATATTTTGACTGTGTATTGAATTAAATTACATGTTATATAAAATTAAATCACATTATGCGAGCACTTTATTTGAGTAATTAGCTCTAACATAATGATTTGATATAGCTAGTTATTTTTGGTATTTGATATATTGCTCAATTGTTCAGATCTATTTATTACTTCGATAAATATATTGTGTACATTTTATTGGAGACTTAATTCAACACCTTATTAAAGGAGATGATGGATTCACGATAGGTTAATTCTTAATAATTAATTTTTTTGACTTTGTATTGAATTAAATTACATGTTATATCAAATTAAATCACATTATGCAAGCACTTTATCTGAGTACATAATGATTTGATAGCTAGTTATTTTAGGTATTTGATATGTTGCTTATTTATTCAGATCCATTTATTACTTTGGTATATAGTAGCTAAATAATTCCAGCCTAATACCTAAGGTGCATCGTGTAATTATTCAATTCCTTGTAATTTTCTTCTTCCTTTATGTAACTAATTAAATATTAATCCGTTGTCGATAATATCTCATCAATTAAAATAACAATAAGCAAAAGAAAATTATCGTAATAGTAAAAAATATAATTATAAGGCTAGTAGTATTAGTACACACTATCTCAAAAAAAATTCCTAACTTAACCTTTATACTAAATTTTTGACTTGTGTCAAGAGGTGTCAATACTTGTATATATATTTATCACATCAAAATTTTGATCATTAAATACAATTTAATTTCTGGAAAAAAATGTACGCCCTTGACTATGATGAGGTCTTCAAGTAAAGTCTAAAACTTTATAGTTACGTATCATAAAGGAGTCTGAAGTTAACGAATATACGTGTAACTCAAATCACCGTACAATTCTGCCTCTTATGGTAGTTTCAGCCGTTCATGCCAACCAAGCAATTGATGGTTTCTTCAGGGAGCAACCAACTTAGTTTCACTAATTAATTAATACTAATACACGTTTAAGGCTAGAAGATATGATGGAAACAGGAGCGACTCATAATGAGTTTGGAGAAAAATAAAAATTTTCATATTCCCTATTTAACATTAATTATTTATTTCAAAACTATTTCTCAAGATCTAAGATCAAAATAATCATGTCAGTTATTATTTTCTTAACACTTTATTTATTTAGATGATTGTTATCGTTGCATTGTATTGTTATTTTAGACATAATGTTTGTTAGAATTTTACTTAAATTTTTTGTATCATATCATTTCAATTCATCACTAGATAATAACTAAAAGAATCATTTTATATAACGATTAATTTGATGTGATTGCATTATTACCTTAATACAATACATAATGAAACAACACGTAATAACTATCCGAATAAGTATAAAATGTGTATCAAAATTTATAACAAGTAAAAGTGAACGGTGAAGTATCATAAATCTTATTGCCAAGTGTAAAACATGAAATGATGGAGTATTTGTTTTTTACTTTTCCATGCTTCTTGGAAGCTTGACTGTTGAAAGGATAATGCTAAATAGCCAGAAAAAATTGATCAGAATTTAGTAAAAAAAACACACTATAATATCCTTATTTCAATTTTTGCATTTATTCCATTATATTTTCCCCTCCAAAACAAAAGTAATTTTTTCTATTTCTCCTTAAACTACTAAAATATAAACTTTTTGACTACCAAGAAAAATAAAAGTAGTTTTGTATATATTTATGTGTATAGTTTATCTGATTTATTTTTTAAAACAAATATTGTTTAGTTAATTAAAGATTTGTACGTGAAGTTAAAAAAATATTTTGTACTTTCATTTTTATGCATTAATTTTTTAATTTCATTCTTATGCATTAATATTATTTTCATTACTATACCATACAAACTATGTTCTACATGCATATAAATATAATCTACACTCCTTCCTCTACCCCTTCCCGAACTTTATTATGTACACAATGTACTATTGCATATCTTTGAAAAATTATTTTTTGCTTAAAATAAATCTCTCTGTTGAAAAAGATAATTAAATTTTTCATTAACAATAATTACAAATGACTATCTTATCTACTTAAGATTATACTTAATTAATAAATTTGGTGGCGGTATGCACCGTTTCTTTTTAATCTTCGATTTCAAATAAATTAAATGATAAACTTTAGCACTTAGATGTGTAATTCTTGATTCATGGATTTGATTTTATTCAAAATAAAAAATAAAAATTCTTAAATTATGACCATATAATACCTATTCTTTAACAATTGCATCTAGCTTCTTAGGTATTTAAATAATGTACTTGATAACGTAAATAAATGAATAAAGAATATATATATATATATATATATATATATATATATATATATATATATATATATATATATATATATATACACACATTTAAAGCTCAAATAAAAGAGGTTAATATATTACCACAGTCATCTATGATTATCACTCTTGCTCCCTTTAAATTTGGGTTAATAAAAGAAAATTATTAAATTGCACTAGAAAAAAATGGTTAAATTAATTGAGCGTCATGTTTATTGTGATATATATATATATATATATATATATATATATATTATATATATATATATATATATATATATATATATATATATATATATATATATATATCAAAACATTTAAAGCTCAAATAAAAGAGGTTAATATATTACCACAGTCATCTATGATTATCACTCTTGCTCCCTTAAATTTGGGTTAATAAAGAAAATTATTAAATTGCACTAGAAAAAATGGTTAAATTAATTGAGCGTCATGTTTATTGTGAATTTATAATATTAATTTTTTCTTTGAATATAATCAACTAAATAATTTCTTCTATATAATGGATGTTTTTGAAGAGAAAAAATAATGTAATATTGAAAGTTTGATATTTATAAAAAAAAACAATAACTGACGAAAGACTTTTGTAATTTTTAATAACACGTTTATTTTTCATATTATAATCATTTCAAACAAGAATTAACCTATATAGAAATTGGTAAAATTATTTCACTAATTTTAACCATAAATAAAAAGTAAAGTAATCATATAATACTAATTAAGAGGATGTTTCAAAATAAATAAATAAAAGATCACTCAAAACTTAATGATCAATTATAATACTTTAAAATAGATGTAATTAAGTAGGATTCTTAAATTACAATATGTCTAATGTATGTAAATAAAGTATAGCATAATTAGTATATACATTTTTTTTAAAAATATTTTCATTGAATATAGAGTTTTATATTGAAGGAAACAATTAAAATTCATGTTAATAATAGACAAAATTAGATTATTCTCCAATTAAAAAATATACTAACTACTCGATAATACATAATTTAGTTAAATTAAGTACAACTTTCAAATTTACAATTGACTTTTCTTTATAGATACCATGATTAACAGACTGGTCATATAACGTGTATGTTTTTTCTTTGCGAAGAAAATAAAAATATAATTTTGAGAATTAGATGTTTTAAATATGAAAAAATATATAATTAAACATTTATAACTATAAACATATCAAATTGAACAACTTAGGAACTCTGCTAAGACTATTTTGAAAGTGCATAGTCAATTGGGAATTTGAAAAAAAAATAGTACTACTAGAAACTGTTCATTTACCAATGTTACTATACTACTACTATATGTTGTTTCTTACCATACAGTTTGTTGAATTTTGTTTTCTTTGTTTACGAAGAAAATAGTGAGTAGCTTAAGGGGTCGTTTGGTAGAGTGTATTAGGAAAAATAATACATGCATTAGGTGTGTGTATTAGTAATAACTTGTTTGTTACATTTTTTTTGGTCATGTTTAGTTATACATAATATTATGTATTAAGTTGTGTATTACTAATACCAAGAAATTCTAGGTATTAGTAATACATAGCATTTTAACACTTGCATTAGATTATGTAATTACAAAAGTACCCTCAAAGCTCTTTAAAAAACATTTTCCATAGTACTTTGTTTCAGAAACCTATCATCTTCTCTTTCATCACTCTGTACTTTGTCAATGGAAATTCAAGAGTAGGTTTTCTTCCTTTTGCTCAATCAAACATTGTTTGCTCATCTTCATAAGGTTAGTACTCTAATCTTTCATTCAAATCTGTATTTTTCAACATCTTTTTCACAATTTAAGATGAAATTTAGGTTTAGCTCGTTTTTTTAATATGCTTTGAGCTTGTCTATTTCACTCTTTATATGATCGAAAATTAGGGCACATAGATACTTGTTTAAAAGCTTTATATGTATTCATTCTTATTTTTATGGCAAATATAGGTGTTATTATGGATCTTCAACCATTATCAGGTATTGAATATATTATTCTTGTGGAGATAGTGTTTCAGCAAGTTCTTGTTCTCAAATTTTGTCTTTTCATGGCTAGTCATGGTCATTCTCTAAGAAGACGATGTCGAAACAGACTTGAGGTTAGATATCGTATGAGTGTTCGAGTTCCGAAAATCATTTCTCACTTACACTATATCATAAATGATAATGGTAGTGTATGTATTGATAAGTTAAGAATGGATAGAAATGCCTTTCACACTTTAGTTCTCTTAACTAAGGATATTGGAGGTCTGACTGATAGTAGAAGTATGTCAAGTAGCGAAAAATTAGCAATGTTTTTAAATATCTTGGCTCATCATGAGAAAAATAGATCCATCAAGGTTGATTATATTAGATCGGGATGGAGCGTAGTCATGCTTTCAACGAATGCTTGAGTGCTATTCTCAAACTAACTCCTTGCTACTTTGTTAATCCTAAACCGGTACTTGAGGATGAAATTGAAGATCGATGGAAATGGTTTGAGTAGGTGAAATTATCGCTTAGAATCTTTTAACTTATATACAAAATATGAAATTTTAATAGTTTTAGAAAAAATATTATATATTTTGAGATAACAATATAATTTTCTTAAAGGGTTGTTTAGGTGCACTAGACGATACTTACATTCCCATTAGAGTTCCAATCCAACACAAACCAAGATATAGAACAAGAAAAGGAGATATAGCAACTAATGTTTTGGGAGTTTGTGATAGAAATCTCAATTTTACTTATGTGATTACCTGGATGGGAAGGTTCACGCATGCGCGATGGTCGTGTATACGAGATGTATAGTACGAAGGAATGGTTGAAAATCATGAGGGTAAGCCTTTTATATGCTTTCAAGTTAATCATAGAAAGGAATTGGCAACTAGTAACTAAATTATATGTTTATTATTTATAGGTAACTATTATTTGGTGTGATGGAGGAATATACGAATGGAAAAGGTATTCTTTCACCTTATCGAGGTTACAAATATTGGTTAAAGGATTGGCGCGGCGATAATCCCATCGGGCCTCGCTGTAAAGAAGAGCTTTTTCACATGAGGCATGCTAGAGCTCGTAATGTACATTGAAAGGGCAATTTGGTTTTGTTGAAAGGACGTTGGGGAATTCTTAAAGTCCTTCATGGTACTGCTGTTAAGGTTCATAACAGGATCATTGAGTGCTTGTTGTTTGATTCATATTTCATTCGCTAGAGAGATGGAGTGGATTCCCTTAGACATTGATATAGAAGAACAAATGGGTATCAACAACGAGAAATATTGATGTTGTTGAAATCGTCCGGAGGAGTGACCAACTGGAGGGCATGAGTTGGCTTCTAATCAATGTGGAATGAAAGATTTTAACAATTGACATATTCCTATCATTTTGAAATATGGTTGCTACTTGTTAGCTATAGAACTTTTTTGGAACTTTATTTGGCTCTTTAGAACTGGCCTCCTAAGTAAAAATTGTTGAACTGCCAGAGAGAGTTCTGTTTTTTTGTGACCTTAATTTGCACGGACATATGTACTCTTGCACGTCTCTTTTGTTTGTATGCTTTAGTTTATAGTTGGAATCTTATGATATTTTGTTCTTCCCTGATTTTTTAATAATAAATTTAATCGGCACAAGTTCTTACACGGCGAAATGAATAGTCAAATCATCATCATAAGAGATTAAAAAAATCAAGCAACACAACACCTTCAACACGAAGGACATGAATTCCAGAAGAAGAAACAACTCTTTAGAGGACTTAAAGAGTTGTGTGCTAATGGTGGAAGGTGATAATGGTACCTTGTCGACCAGGACACTTGATGGAGTTAGAGCGTTATATACACACAACATCATCCTAGAAGTGGATTGAAAGGTGAACCACACATCAAAATAAAAATGAGATATTGGAAAAGGATGCTATGGAAGGTATAATTTGTTGAACGACGAAGTGGGATTGGGATTTCAAATGATAGTGGAATGGAACTATAATAGTGACGATCTCAGAAAACATTGGCTATTGACTTTATCAAAGGTAGTTAATATATTTTTGTTTTTTTCAACATCATGCGTACTTTCCCTTATTAGTTACATTTCATATTCATAGCATTTATCCTCTCTTTAGATCCTTTTAACAATAATTAATATCATATTGTTCTAATTTTTTTAAAAATTTTCTAGATTGATCCACAAGCTAGAAAAATGAATATGCTAAGAATGGCCAATGTATTGAGGATTGGGAAGAAATCATTTGGTAAGGATAGCAGCAACAGGAGAGTTCGCTGAAGGCCGCTAGATACTGCTGAAGAAATTTCCAAAAGAGTTCAAGCTCCACAACATTCTAATGACATTGAGTTTTGGGATCCTATTGAGTTGATCTGATGATGACAGAAGAAGAAGAAGAAAATGCTTACCATAGCTCTAAAAGTCGGTACATTGAAGGAAGCTGAAAATGCCCACTGACAAGGTGGATTTCCTACACTCTGAAGATTTCAGCCGAAACGCTAAGTTCAATTTACTGGCAGCTGGAAAATGTCAGTGGACCTAGCGTGATTTAATGAAGGCATGAAAATGTTGCTGGTTCTGAAAATGAAACATTGTTGGATCCCGACAAAAGTCGATAAACAAGGGTGTGTATTCAGAAAAATCATCTTCTATGTTAACGAGAAAGAGAAAAGCTAAGAAAAGGAAAAAAATAAGTAAGAGGCATGATTAGTGATACTTTTCAA
>CM040625.1:83904521-83926076 GCA_022817965.1 Solanum lycopersicoides | reverse complement strand
ATACAAAGATAAAAGTTCTTTAAAAGTCATACTACTTTTTTCCAAATGAATCCATATAACACAGATGATGGGAACACTAAAAAATATAGAATTCTTAAAACAAGCAAGGACACTTTTGAGTGCAAATCAACACACATAATCAATTGCATACCCAACTAAAATTAAACCCTTTTAATTCATCGAGAATTAAAACAAAAGAAAAAAATAGAAAAAAGCCAAATGAAGCTCTTACTTTCGTACTCCACCAAATGCAATGCAGAACTTGACGGTTCCTGGAACAGAATTAGAACCCAAGCAATCACTAAACTATAACTGACATGATATTAAACATACGTACATAACACACTAAAGCAAACAGTTCCAATTACCAACACTTCTGCAGTCAATTCTTCATAAGGCTGAGTTGAACTACCCTCCTTCCTGCATTATAAATACAAAATGATCAACTCACAACTCCAGATTTCATAAGTAACTTTTTCCTTCCTGCACACCCTAGCTTATTGAAGTGAACAGTAAAATCTACTTGATAATTTGAAAACAATACTATAATCACCTCCTTTTTTCAATATAATCCTGATGAGACATAGGCAAATCAATCACTTCCACTTCATTGTTCTGCTGCACCTTAGATTTCCGTTCCCGTCGGCGTTTCCTGTGGCTGGTCTTTTCCTCGACGGTATTCGTCTCCACCGGAGGCGGAACGTTACCGGTGACTGCATTATAAGCTGGAAAAGAAGAAAAAACACGAATTAAATTGAAGAAAATACAAAAACCGAAACGATGAATTAGAATTGAAACCTTGAAGATTTTGAATAGCAGAATTGAGATTAAACGCTTTGTTGTATGCATATGAAGGGTTCTTGTAGAAATTGCTCCTCGTCGTCATTTCCCTCTTTTTGCCTTCCTGTGTTTTTTTAGCTCAAGATTTTAAACTGAAAAAGGTGCCTAAATAATTTACTTTACCTTTATTTTTATTTTTTTAGTGGCAATGAAATAATAATAATAATAATACTTGTTTTGTTTTAAAAAGAGTGATCTAATTTGATTTGACACGAAAATCTGTTATCCAGCTCAAATTTGAGATAGATTTAAGATTTTAAACTGAAAAAGGTGCCTAAATAATTTACTTTACCTTTATTTTTATTTTTTAGTGGCAATGAAATAATAATAATAATAATATTTGTTTTGTTTAAAAAAGAGTGACCTAGTTTGACTTGACACGAAAATCTGTTATCCAGCTCAAATTTGAGATAGATTAACAGATTTCCACGAGTCGTGTCCCATTTGACATAGAAATTTCCCAGTGAATGTCACATCAGATGTTGAAAGGCTTGGTCTTTAGTATCCTTATACTCACTTCGTTTTAATTTATTTGTAGTTCATTTAAAAAAGAATGTATTTTTTTACCTTTTAGATAATAACTTTTCGGACAGTATATTTAAGACTACAAAAATTAAAACACATATTTTTGATTTGAGATCGCAAGATATAGAAGTCCTTCTTTACTATTTTAAATTTCGCGTCAAGTTAAAATCAGACAAAGGGAAGAGTAACCATCGTTAAAAGGAAGGCATAGGGAAAACACTGAACATAGTGATTTGTGGCGCTATCTTTGTGGAGAAGTCTATTGTCAGTTCACATTAAATTGTCAATCATTCAATTCAATTGAAAGCTTAGTCTTCCTTCCATTTTGGTTTCATATCACAAGGCTAAAAGTACAGATAAACAAATTTGATGTAGCTCTTCATATTCTTGCTCCTGAGTCCTGAAGTTAGCATCCACAAGGGAAACAGGAGTCATGGTGAACATGAATGACGCGTCGTGTGATAATCCTTATTGCCATATGATCACCAACGCGTGTAACAAAAGATGCTACAACGAATCGTTCAGTAGCCCAATGCCAATGATTGGTATCTATGTAGCAGCAGCATCTCTACTTTGTATCCTTGCTATGGCTGCTGATGCTTTCCAAGCCTTCCACGTAAAGAGACTTTGGTTCCCATGCAAATTCTTTGCTCTTAATGCTGCCTCTCTTACAGTGTTGGCTGTAGCAATGAAGTTGCCTGTCGAGATATCTGAACCGATGCCAGGTCATACTGACCAGCTTTCCAAACTAGCCAGTACTGTTTTCATGTGTGTTGTCATAGGTAACTTCATGCCATCAATAGGAGCCATGAGTAACAAAGAAATTTTGTCGAACGTTGTAGCTTGGACATCCTGGTAATCACAATCATTGTCAATCTATGCATTGAAATACATACTGGCTTGATTTTCAACCTGAAATATGAATTTATAGCAACTGTATTCCTCATGTTTCTTCTGATATTGGTACTGAGTTTCTCCTCTTTAACACTTGCAACTACCAGAAAAATTCTTGAACGTAAATATAACGAAGCATATCAGATTACCTTGAGGAATGATGCACTAGCATTCGGAAGGTTGTCCATCGATAGACTGAGAGACACGGTGGAGAAGTGTTGGATGGTGGTCGAAACTAGTAACCCTCAATTTGTGATGGCACGTTCTGTAACCTTTTCGACTTCAGGGACAATCTGTGTGTTGGCATCTCTAATTTTGATGGAAGCTCTTATAAGAATATACAATTCACCTCCATATTTCCCAAATAGTTCAACATACGAATGGACAACAAGCTTAATTCTTGTTGTTCAGTCTATTGGGGTGGTAGTGGGTACTGTTGCTCCAGCACTCAGATGGTTTATCTGTATAAGCTTTAAGCATTCCAACAAAACAGGCAATGCCAATGTGAATTTCTTTAAAGTCTAAGACTACTGGATCCGCAAGCTGGTTGAGTGGAAGGAGAGACCACTGTCTTTAAACATCAGGGGAACAAAGATTAGAAAATATCTCCAAGGTACAAGAAACTTAATTCTTGCCTTCTGCATAAGAAGTCAAATTCTGGTTGTGTCAACGAGCAAATTTGTGCGCTTTGTCTCAGTTGTTTCCTTCAACTTGATGTTTTTGTGTCAACTTCAGGGCCCAAACTATCATCAATCAGAACCAGAACACATGAGAGAGACTGAATTGCACCATTATGTTCTGTTACTTGAAGGCGAAGAGGAACTTCCTGAAAGAATCTTTAAGAACATATCTGGTAATGCAAACCGACTAGTAGAGAGAGGAAGGAAACGACAGCCAAAACAACTGGTTAATTTGCTAAGAAAATCTAGCAGCTTTTCTGGGGTGGCAGATATTTACTGCCACCAAGTTCCAGTACTGCAGTCAGTAGAACCTTCAAACTGCTGGACCATAAGCCTAGTGACACTCACTAGCATTACTGTTGCACTTCCCAAAGTGAGAGATCAGATGGACTATCAGCTTATAAGGAGTATCCATGAAGGTCCTACCTACGCCAGCTTCATAGAGGAAACTATGTACCCTGAAGGTGAGTTCACAAACATTAGAAATGCAGCACATATAGTGTGGGAAGAACTGGAGATCCATCAAAAATGGTTGGATGAGGACTTGCAGAAACCGACCCTCGAAGGAAAAACTCCTAGGGAAACACTTGAGATGCTTACAGGAATAGCTTCAAAGAAGGTGATGGATTTCAAACAAACCACTGATGGAAGAATGCTTGACAACCCTCTCAACTGGCGGTCAGAATAATAGCTGCCAACTCAATGTATAAAATTGGGAAAGCTATCTTGCTGTTGCTGCATAGTGAAGGACACAATGGCACGGTCGATGAAAAATTATTCGAGAGATTATCCATTACAATAGCAGATATACTAAGTGCTTGCTTTACCAATCTGCCACAAGCTATTACTATGGCTTGTAATTCTGGTGCCATTGAGGAGAGGGAAAAAAGTGTGCACAGAGCAGCTTTATTAGTTGGTAAAACCAAAGAGATATTGAAGATAATTCAACATCATGAACTTCCAAATATAAATGCTGATCAATCAGCTTATATTGATCAGTGGAACCTTACCCGCCAGCCAACAAACCTTGTTCCTGTCATCCCTTTCAATAGTGAAATACAGATCTGAGCTATATACCTAATCAAGAGCCATCATATTTAGATGGTAAGTTACATGTCCATGAGCTATCGTATGATTAGAAATGTATACATAATCAGTATTACCATAACTACCACAGTATTTATCAAACTATGCATGTCTTAGAATGATTTAACTTAATGAAGATTTGAGTTTTCCAAGTAGTTTTTCTTGAACTTCCATTGTCAGGAACAAGCGTATGTATGACTATATGTGACTTGCTTACGAAGATTACGTTAAAGTATTTCCAAACGGACTCTCTAGACTTACTTTCCAATTACTGATTAACTGCATCTTTATGCTTCTAAAGTGATTAATTCTATCTCGTTGAACAAGTGTTGACAATTCTGATGTTTTGAAAGGTAGACTTCATCTTACTGATAAAGAATACCTCAGAGATCTTCTTATCAGATAATAGTGACTTAAGGAAATGTATAGCATGTTTTATAACTTAATTGTCCCAAATGTTAAACATAATATTACTAACTAATTCAGTGGATTCACCACTTGCTTTTCATTTAACAGATCTAGAAGTAGAACCAAAGTCAGCACAGCGAGCAGGCTACTAGCACTCGATGAGCCCAATTCTTATTTGTGGATATCTAGCTTACAGTTCTCTGATGTTTACTTGAGGCAAATTCAGCTGTAAATAGTTTAGATGATCTAGTATGTTACTCCATGAACTCTACAATGGATTGTTGTAGTTTCTGTTCTACTACTATCTATTGTTTCTGGTACTTCCGTTACTTCTTGTTCAGAACTGCTTTGGATCGATGTTCTTTGAGTCTAGGATCTATCATCTATCGGAAACAACTTCTCTACCTTTGAGGTAGGGGTAAGGTCTTGTGAACACTGTACCCTCCCCACACCACACTTTGTAGGATTACAGGTATGCTGTTGTTGTTGACCTATACGGTGCATGCTTATTTTTTGCTACATGTTGTTTGTTATGTCTTACCCCTACCTTTGCGGGGGTAGAGAGACTGTTTCCGAAAGATCAAGGAAGATGTGAACTGAAAAGTCAACCCATTTCCCTGGATTTTTTTAATTTTTTTTTGCAAGGGTGGTTGGGATTGGTTTGGAAAGGGAAAAAAAATTAAGAAAATTAGAGATGGGAGAAGTTGACCGGCACTAATTTCCACAATCCAATGATAATAATATAACAGTTCAAAGTCTCCTTGGTAATAATTTCTGTTTTATAATACCTTTGAAAACAAGAGACAGATTGTCAAGCTAGACTAGCAGAGAATCTTGGCAACCACCTGAGAAACAGTCAGATATGAGGTTCAAAGAAAACCTTAAAAATTCTGTCATATCCCATTTCACTAAAAAATTCATGTCAAAGCCTGATTCATCTCGACTTTCTAGCATTTTAAACAGCCTTTAACGTGCGAATTCATCTATGACCAAAGCAAGTAAATAGCTCAAATCATAGTGAAGATGTTTATTAAAAAGAAGTAAATCATGGAAATAGCTTGAAACATAGTGAATGAAACAAATAGATATGGTTGTACCGAAAAGAACAACCTAGACAATAATCAAAGGAAATATATCAAATAGGGAGTATAGAACCTCTACCATAGAGAAAGATTTCACCTTTAAGCAAGAGATAACCGGGGAAGAGATTGAAACACGATGGGGAAGATAGGTTGCACCATAGATGGAAACTTGAATGATTCGGAATTCAGCCAGCCTATGCCATGGATTGGTGTCTATGTAGCAGCAGCTTCTGCAGCTTGTGCACTGGGGATGGCAATGGATGCTTTTCATGGACTGCGCCACAGAAAATTATGGTTTCCTTGCAACTTCTTCTCTCTCAATGCTACAACCTTGACGCTACTAGCTGTTGCCACCAAGTTGTCTGTTGATCTAAATACATCCATGCCTCGCCGACAAGATCAGTTGACAAAACTTAGCAGTGCTGCTCTAATCTGTACGGTAATTGCTAATTTCATGCCTTCTTTAGGTCTCATGGAGAATAAAGAGCTGTTGATGAACATAATGGCTTTGGGAATTTTCGTTATCACAGCCATTGTGAACATTGGCATACAATTAGCTACTGGTGTAATCTATGTTTTCTTCAAAGAGCATATAGCCCTCATGTTTCTCATGCTTGTTTTGCTTCTACTACTGATCTCCTCAGCTGTGACAACACCAACTACAAAGCGTTATTTGGACCTGAAATATAAAAAGAAGTACAAGTTAGCAAACAAAGAATGCAACATCATGGATACATGCACAACTGAGAAACTTAAGTACGAATTGATGAAATTTTGGACCATGGCCTATACCTCTTGCCCTCATTTCGTGGGGGGGCGCTTAGTAACATGCACTGCTTCTGGAGTTTTTTGCCTTATGAGCACAGGAATTTATGCTGATGCCATGTTTAGGTCTTACATCCTCCATAAGAGCTTCAACTTTTGTAGTGGAGACTCTGAATACAAGTGGTCCACAACCTTGATTCTTGTAACTCACACAGTGGCAATAGGAGTAGGAGCTATTGCACCAGCTTTTAGATGGTTCAGAGCCATAAATTTCGACTGCCCCAAAAACGCAAATAATGCCTGTAAACTCAGGTTGTTCAAAGTGGAGAACTATTGGATCCGTATCCTGCTTCAGTGGAAAGAATGCCCATTGGATTTCAGATATTGTGGTCGGCATGGTAGAAAATTTGCTCATAAATCAAAGAACAAACTTCTTGATTTCTGTATTTTGGTGCAAATTATGATGGTGTCACTTAGTAAGCTAGTCCGGCTCGTTTCCATTTTCTCTGTAAGCCAGTCACTGATATACTGCCGGAAAGCAATCAAGATGCTAAAATGCTACAGTATGGTGTCAAGTCTCGATACAGAATTGGGGTCCCAAACCAGTTCAAAACCAGATCTTAGCTGCTATGCTTTACACCTTGAAGGAGAGGAAGCATTAATTGATTTAATGATGCAAAGCAACAGTGATCTGGTAAATCATTGGATTGGGATAGGGAAAAAGAAGCAGCCTAAACATCTTCTACGACTTCTGGAGAAACTGAAATCATCACCTGGATTAAGAGGAGTGCATAAATTTGACAGTGCTCACATTCCTTCACTGAACTCGGAAAATCCTCCCAATTGTTGGGCTCTTCCTGTAGTAACACTAACAAGCATCGCAATTGCACTTCCAAATATCAACTTTCATTCAATCAAGGAACTCATCAAGTGTGTGAATGAAGGTCTCATGTACATCAAAGTAGTGGAAGATAACCTGGATGCAAGAAAAGACCTCGCAAATATCAGGCGGGCAGCAGAATTAGTGTGGTTAGAAGTTGATCTATGTTACAAATGGCTGGATGTGGATCTCCGGAAGATAGCCACTGAAGGACAAAATCCAAAACACATGCTTGAAGGTCTCTCTGAGAAAGCAAAGCAGAGATTCATCGAATTCAGAAAGAAAGATTCGACTGTTTGTCCAAACGAATCACCTTCAAAATGGCCTATCAATATGTTGGCAGCCAACAGCATGTACAGAATCTGTCAAACTCTTTTGGTAAGCTCTGATAGGATAGAGTTTGAGAACAGCAAAATCATGTTTGATAAGTTGTCAACCATGATCACGGACATAACAGGCGCTTGTCTTACCAACCTACAAAGAGTTATGCAATGCCACCATGGAACCATTACGGAGAGATCAAAAGGTGTCCGTTCTGCCATCTTACTTCTCGGAGAAGCAGAGAATATTCTGGAAATTCTTCGTTCACAGCCTCTTCCAAGTTCAGTACCAGATCAATTGTCAAAAATTGATCATTGGTGTACACTGAGCAAAGAGGAAGACTACCTCTCCTGCAGTCGTAGTTCAACCTCAAATTGTACTCCAACTTCTGAAAGTTCATCTGATTTGTATCTAACTGTGGACTGAGAAACAAATGCGACCTTGTTTGGATTTGTCGTTACATATTGTTTTATAATGTATCATATTATATTGCATTTGTATTGTTGTACTACTTTGATGAATACAATGTTTGGAGGATAAAACATTGTATTTAAACTAACAACACGATACAATACAATAGGTAATAACCATCCAAACAAACTGTGAAAGTGAAGGGAAAAAAAGGCAGGTTAAGTTCTGTTGCAATAGTATCATATTTGTTAACAGAATCATATGTGTTTCACATCAAATCTCCAGCTTGTTCTCTAAATATTAACTTAATTACTATTTCCCCTTGAAAATACTAGAGAAATATTCCAACTTAATCAACAGTATCACAAAATCTAGTATATTTCTGAATGTTGTCTTCAGTAATCACCTGGTTTATACTATGCCCACAACATCTATATTCAGATTCCTAATCTGAAGTCTACTAATGAATTTTATGAGATCCCTATCAACATTACCAAGCAGATCCCAATTTTAATACAAAATCATATGAAGCTGAGAAAACAGAAGTGAATTTTATTAGACAGAATTGAACTTTTTTGTAAATTTCATTTAGACATTCGAACTACAACTGCTTTGTATCTTAGGTGTCATCTACAAACATATAGCCAGATGAAAAATAGTTGAGTATCTTAAATTTCAAAGAATAAAAAAACAATTTAACATGATAGAACCCTAAGAAAAGTCATCCATGGTTGGCTATTTGATCTAGATTTTTTCAAAAGGTTCAATTTCCAGTGCTTTTGGAGTCAAAGACAAGAAAAGTCTATTGAAGAAGATGCAGACTGAAAAGTCAACCCATTTCCTTGTTGGGTGGAAAGATTTCCCCTTCTTATTTTATTTTTATAACTAAATAAGGAACTGAATTATGTGAAGGGGAAAACAAATATTGAAACTACATTTTATTGTGGGAAAGACCAGTGGCACCACAAGCTAAAAATAGTAAACCTTAGTTCTTTTCATATTCTTTTTAGTTTTTAAGAAGTTGGTACTGTGTATTACACTGGGTAATTAAAGAAGGGAACATTGAAAATTCAACTCACAGTTTAACTAATTTGGGACCCATCAAATGAGCTAATCAACATGGCCTGTATTATACCTATTGTCCCACCTTTGACTAGCAGACAATCTTGTCTAGTACTTGGACCCACCATCCCACCCACCCCTTATATAGGGGCGGGCGTCAGATAATAACAATGAAAATAACATACTAGTAGATGTCGAGTGTACACAAACTTTGCGTCTATCTTGATGGAACGAAGAGGCTATTTCCAAGAGGCTTCGAAAAATTTCTAGACATGTGTGCTTGACTTTAATATCAAACACATCAGAGGAACCCCTTCAACAATCAAAGCCAATTATAACTCACTAGAATTCAAATTCAGGGCGACTCCTATGCCTATTTGAATAAGACATTGGCTTTAGGCCCCCAATTTTAGGAGGCCTCAATCTTTTATCAATAATAAATAATGTGTTAATTTTTTAAAGAAAAAATTAATTACTTATGATAAAATATATTTTTTTTAAAAGATACTATTATTTTATTCTTATTAATCTCATTTAAATAAAAGAAATCAAGAAGATTTATTTTATTTTTTCACTGTCTCCATGATAATAATCACATTATTTTGTTCTTTTAACTTCTTTTACACTCGCTTCTTTAAATTTTTGATAAGTTGGAGTAATACTCTATCAAAAATATGAATCAATAGTCGAAAAGTGTTGAGCAAAGTAAATTGTAAATTCTTTTTCTATTTCTTCTTAGATTTTCAAGCATTACAACAAGCGTACTAAAACAAGGGGTATACAAAATTATCAACTTCTTGAATCAAATTCTATATTAACAATTCATATAATAATTGCCCAAATAAGCAAATGTTTTTCAACAATTGATAAAATCAAATAAATCATGTATAAAAAAATATTAAGTATACTTTGCATTTAAAAATGCAAGTTTTTTTTTTTTTAAAAAAAATAATGCATATAAAGTTTATTTTGATTTTAAGCCTCTAGTTGAAATTTTGTTTAATGCCTCCTATAGCATTAAGCCCGCCCCTGTTCAAATAAATAATAATGTTGTTGACCTTTATAACATCATACAATAAGTGAAATCATCCATGACAAAATCAAGTAAATGGCCAAATTTCAGTGAAGATGTTACCAGAAAGAGCAAATCTTGGAAAACACTGGAAATAGCTTGAAAGAGAGTCAACGAAACAAATAGAAATGATTGCATCAAAAAAACCAGAGTAGATACACCGCCCAAGAAATTCTCAAGATACTCAACCATAGCCAGATTTCAGCATTGAAACCAGATGGGAAAGATTGGTTGCACCATAGATGGCAACCTAGATGACTCAAAATTCAGCGATCCGGTCCCATGGATCGGAGTCTATGTTGCAACAGCATCTGCAGCTTGTGCACTGGCCATGGGCATTGATGTCCTCCATGGCCTGCGCCGTAGAAAATTATGGTTTCCTTGCAACTTCTTCTCTCTTAACGCTACTACGTTGACGCTGCTAGCTGTTGCCACCAAGTTGTCTGTTGATCTAAATACATCCATGCCTCGCCGACAAGATCAGCTGACAAAACTTAGCAGTGCTGCTCTAATCTGTACGGTAACTGCTAATTTTTTGCCTTCTTTAGGTCTCATGGATAATACAGACCTGTTGATGAACATAATGGCTTTGGGGATTTTCGTCATCACGGCCATCGTGAACATTGGCATACAATTAGCTACTGGTGTTATCTATGTTTTCAACAAAGAGCATATAGCCCTCATGTTTCTTATGCTTATTTTGCTTCTGTTACTCATCTCCTCAGCCTTGACAATACCAACTACAAAGTGTTATTTGGACCTGAAATATAATAAGAGGTACAAGTTAGCAAACAAAGAATGCAACATCAGTTATACATGCAAAACTCAGAAACTGAAGGACGAACTGATGAGATTATGGACCATGGCCTATACCTCTAGCCCCCACTTTGTCGCGGGGCGCTTAGCAACCTGCACTGCCTCTGGAGGTTTCTGCCTTCTGAGCACAGTAATTTATGCTCAAGCCATGCTTAGGTCTTACTTTCTCCATTCAAGCTTCAGCTTTTGTCGTGGAGAATCTGAATACAAGTGGTCCACAACCTTGATTCTTGTAACTCACACAGTGGCAATAGGAGTAGGAACTATTGCACCAGCTTTTAGATGGTTCATAGCCATAAATTTCCACTGCCCCGTAAAAACAAATAATGCCTGCAAACTCACGTTGTTCAAAGTGGAGAACTACTGGATCCATATACTACTTAAGTGGAAAGAATGCCCGTTGGATTTCAGAATTTGTGGCCGGCATGGTAGAAAATTCGCTCATAAAACAAAGAACAAACTTCTCGATTTCTGCATTTGGATGCAAATTCTGATGGTGTCACTCAGTAAGATGGTTCGGATCATTTCCACTTTCTCTGTGAGTTGGTTACTGATAAGCTGCCAGAAAGTAACCAGGATGCTTAAATGCAAAAATGTGGTGTGTAGTCATGATATAGAGTCACAAGCTAGTCTAAAGCCAGATCTTAGCCACTATGTTTTACACCTCGAAGGAGAGGAAGTATTAATCGATTTGATGATGCAAAGCAACTGTGATGTGGTAGACAAATGGATAGGAATGGGGAAAAAGGAGCAGCCTAAACATCTAATACAATTTTTGGAGAAAGTGAAGTCATCACCTGGATTCAGGGGAGTGCACGAATTCGACCATGCTAAAATTCCTTCTTTAGACTCGGAAGAACCTCCTAATTGCTGGGCTCTTCCTATAGTGACACTGACAAGCATTGCAATTGCACTTCCAGACATTGATTTCCACTCAATCAAGGAATTAATAAGGAGTGTGTATGAAGGTCTCATGTACATCAAACTTGTTGAAGAGAACCTGGATAGCAGAAAAGACCTAGTATACATCAGGAAGGCGGCAGAGTTAGTGTGGGTAGAAGTTGACTTATGTTACAAGTGGCTGGACGTCGACCTCCGCAAAGCTGCCACTGAAGGACAGAATCCAAAAGGCGTGCTTGAAGGACTCTCTGAGAAAGCAAAGCAGAGATTCGTCGAATTCAGAAAGAACGATCCAAATGCTTGTTTAAAGGATTCACCTTCAAAATGGCCTACCAATATGTTGGCAGCAAACTGTATGTACAGAGTATGTCAAACTCTTCTGCAAAGTTCTGATAGCAAAGCATTTGAGAACAGCAAAACCATGTTTGACAGACTGTCAACCATGATTGCGGATATAACAAGTGCTTGTCTTACCAACCTTGATAGAGTCATATCCATGCAATGCCACCACGGCACCATTGAAGAGAGAGCAGCAGGTGTCCGCTCTGCCATCTTGCTTCTGGGAAAAGCAGAGAGTTTTCTGCATATTCTTCGGTCACAGCCACTTCCAAGTTCAGCACCAGATCAATTGGGAAATATTGATCATTGGCGCTCACATAGCAAAGAGGTAGATTACCTCTCCTGCAGTAATATCTCACCCTCAAACTTCTCTGCAACTTCCCAAAGTTCATCTGACTTATATCTAACTGTGGACTAAGAAGCAAATGCCTGAAAGTGGAAAAAGAATTGATATGCTGCTTAAGTTCTATTATAATAGTATCATATTTGTTTATTTTTATGTTTTGTACGATATAACTGAAATTTATTTGTTTCATATCAAGACTCTGTTAGAACAAAAATACTCAAGAAACTGATTTGAAAAAATAAAAATAGAGTAAACTTATGAAATTCCTTGTGTATATTAATCTGCAGAAAGTCTGAATTTATACAAAAAAAAAAACATAAACATTAAAACTAAAATAAGAACATGTGCCACTAACTACCATAAAAGGGGCCACTAACAGCCATAATGGGGCCACTAACTTCAGATAGTTGAGCAACTAAAGTTGACTAAGTCTAGCTAGAAAATAGGAAGCACTAAACTGAAATAAGTAAAAACAATAAAAATAATAATAAGCTGGAAAAAATGTCAATTGTCTAACACTCCTCCTTGGCATTTTTGTGGCAAACACCAATTCTTTGCCTCAGATCTTCAAATCTTTCCTTTGGCAATGACTTGGTGAAAATGTCAGCTAGCTGGTTCTCAGATGAACAATGAACAAGCAACACTTCATTAGATTGTTGGACTTCTCTAATAAAATGAAACTTGATCTTGATATGTTTAGTTCGACCATGAAACACTGAATTTTTTGAGATTGAAACTGCTGAACTGTTGTCACACATGATCTTGGTAGCTTCTGTTTGTTCATGGCCTAAGTCCTTCATCATCTTCCTTAGCCAGATAACTTGATTCACAGCATATGCAGCAGCTATGTACTCAGCTTCTGCTGTTGATTGAGCTGTAGTTTCTTGTTTTCTAGAGCTCCAACTAAAACAACTTGTCCCCAAACAGAAAAGATATCCAGAGGTGCTTCTGGAATCATCAACTCCACCACCCCAATCACTATCAGAGTACCCGATCAGGTTCATAGTTACTTCGGCAGATGTTGGGAAAAAAATTCCAAACTTGCTGGTTCCTTTAATATACCTTAACACTCTTTTAGCCGCTGTGAGATGTGTGTCTCTAGGCGAATGCATGAACCTAGAGAGCAAACTAACAACAAATAGAATGTCAGGCCTGCTTGCGGTTAGATATAGAAGACTGCCAATTAAGCTTCTATACATACTATCATCCACTTTTTCAGGATCCTCATCCTTGCCAAGCTTCACACCAGTAGATATTGGAGTACTCACAGGTTTGCATTCTTGCATTTTGAACCTGTTTAGAATATCCGAAATGTATTTCTGCTGGCATATTAAAATTCCATCACTGGACTGCAACACTTCCATGCCAAGAAAGTACTTCATGACTCCAAGATCAGTCATTTCAAAGATTTTCTCCATTTCATCCTTGAACCTTTGGATTAGTTCAATTTTGCTTCCTGTCACAAGCATGTCATCCACATAAATTGAGACAATTAAGGACTCACCTGCAGCATTGACTTTCACATACAAAGTAGCTTCACTTTGACTTCTACTAAAGCCAAGTTGGATGAGATGATTGTCCATCCTCTCATACCATGCCCTTGGGGCTTGTTTTAGGCCATACAAGGCCTTTGTTAAGAGATAAACTTGATCCTCTTTTCCAGGAGTTGAGAAACCATCAGGTTGCTCTACATAGATCTCTTCAGCAAGCAAACCATTCAAGAAAGCCGATTTGACATCAAGTTGATGAATCTGCCAGGAACTATGAGATGCAAATGCAAGAATAAGCTTGATTGTGTCATACCTTGCTACAGGAGCAAATGTTTCCTGGTAATCCACACCATATTGTTGTGCGTATCCCTTCACCACCAATCTAGCCTTATGTTTGCAAATTGTTCCATCAGGATTGAGTTTTGTCTTGAAAATCCATTTTACACCAATTACCTTGCGATTTCTAGGTCTGTCAACAAGCTGCCAGGTTCCATTCTTCTCGATCATGTCTAGTTCTTCTTGCATAGCTCTCCTCCATGCCTGAGAGTCTTGTGCTTCAGCATAGCTTGTTGGTTCAGAGCTAACCAAGTTACACCGCTGATAGACATCTTTTAAGGATCGAGTTCCCCTCACTGGTACATCATCCACTAGTTCATCTTCTGAAAGTTGAGGCTGCTCTATTGAAAATGAATCAGAATAAGAGGTCTTCTGATTTTTCCAATCCCAACCAGCTGCTTCATCAAACTTCACTTCTCGGCTGAGAATTAGTTTGTCTGATTTCAAACAGAAAATCCTGTAACCTTTGGATGAACTATAGCCCATAAATATGCCTTTATGAGCCTTGTTGTCCAGCTTACTCCTTTTTGTTTCTGGAACTCGATAATAACATATACACCCAAAGATTCTGAGATGGTGTACTGATGGTTTGTTCCCACACCAAGCTTCATATGGAGTCATGTCCTGCAAGGCCTTAGTAGGCAATCTGTTCAGCAAATATACAGAGGTATTGACTGCCTCAGCCCAAAACTGATTTGGGATCTTTCTTTCGAGCAAAAGACATCTGGCCATCTCCATTACTGTCCTGTTCTTCCTTTCAGACACGCCATTTTGTTGTGGAGTGTATGGTAATGTCAATTGGCGTTCAATACCTGTGCTATTACAAAACTCCACAAATTGAGAAGAAGTATATTCTCCTCCATTGTCAGACCTTAAAGCCTTAATACTAAGATTACATTGATTTTCTACTAAAGCTTTAAATTGTTTAAAAACATCAAAGACTTCACTCTTCAGTCTTATGAAATAAACCCAACACATTCTGGTGTAGTCATCAATAAAGAGGAGAAAGTATCTGTTACCACTCAGCGAATCTGTTTTCATTGGGCCGCAAACATCCGTATGAATGAGCTGAAGTTTCTGGTTAGCTCTCCGTACTTGATTTGCTTGAAATGGCAATTTTGTTTGCTTTCCCTGTTGGCAAGTTTCACAAACTTGAGCATTAGAAAGAAATTCAGGCATATTTTCCACTAGCTCCTTTTTTTTCATCTCGGCGATGCTTCTCAGATTGAAGTGACCAAACCTTTTGTGCCATAGGTTTGTACATGTTTGTGAAGTAATAGTGTAAGCCTGCTCAGTTATTTTCTCCCAATCAACTGAAAACATTCTGTTGCTCATCTTGACATAAAATAACTCTACTCCAGAAGGGTCAGAAACAACACATTCACGATTCTTAAAATGCAGAGAATAATTATTTTCAAGCATTTGTCCAACACTCAACAAATTTTGACTTATATCAGGTGTGTACAAAACATCAGAAAGTTTTGATACATGATATTGTTGAGATAGACACTGTACCTCTGCCTTTGACTTCTACTGCCTCACCGTTTCCCACTTTTACTTTAGATTTGTAAGTATCATCAAGGAATTTGAACAGTTCAACATCATTGCACAAGTGATGTGTGCAACCACTGTCAAGAAGCCATGAATCAGATGATTCACTGATTGAAAAGTATGAAACTGCAAAGAGTTGCTCTTCATGTACATCGGCGGCTTTTGCTACTTGTGCTTGCAAAGCACCAGAGGCCTTTGCTCTTGATTTGCAGACCTTGGATACGTGTCCCGTCTGCTTACAGTTGCCGCATATAGCATCGACTCTCCACCAACAATACTTCTCCAGATGTGTATTTCTTTTACAATGTTTGCAAGGAGGGAACTTCTGCTTCACATCTCCACTATTGTTTCCTCCATCATGCTTGCCCTTATTCTTTTGGTGGAATTGTTGCTTTCCTTTTTGCTTTTGTACAGAGAAAGCTCCTTCACTGAACTTTTCCCGTCTCATAGTCCTCCTTTGCTCTTGTGCTTGAAGAGCACTCATTAGTTCACCTAATGAAAGTTTGCTTAGGTCCTTGGATTCTTCAAGAGAGGAAATCTTAGATTCAAACCTCTCAGGAAGAGTCACAAGAACTTTCTCCACAATTCGTTTATCTGTAAATTCTTCACCAAGAAGTCTAATGTTATTAACAATTAAGGAGATTCGATCAGCATACTTACTGATAGTTTCATACTCCTGCATAGTCAAGGACTCAAACTCTCTTTTTAGGTTCAACACTTGCATTTGACGTGTTCTATCGCTGCCTTGATATTCTTCTTTCAACCCATCCCAAGCCTCTTTTGCAGTTTTGCAAGCCATGATTCCGTAAAACACAGAATCTGCCACAGCATTCTACATAAGCGACTTGGCTTTAGATTTCTTTGCCTTCTCTTCATTGTTGGATTTGATCTGAGCCAAGGTAGGATTTGCTGGTAGAGCAGCAAGTGGTTTATCTTCCGTCACAGTTTCCCAAAGTTCATAGGCTTCCAAAAAAGCTTGCATCTTCACAGACCAGATTTGGTAATTTTCACCAGTGAAAGTGAATGGTGGATTTAAAGGTAGGTTGTTGGATGCCATTTGTGTTGTAGGTTAAATCTTTTTTTGTCCGGTAAGATCAACTAGAGGTTCTGATGCCACTGTTAGAACAAAAATACTCAAGAAACTGATTTGAAAAAATAAAAATAGAGTGAACTTATGAAATTCCTTGTGTATATTAATCTGCAGAAAGTCTGAATTTATACAAAGAAAAAACATAAACATTAAAACTAAAATAAGAACATGTGCCACTAACTACCATAAAAGGGCCACTAACAGCCATAATGGGGCCACTAACTTCAGAAGTTGAGCAACTAAAGTTGACTAAGTCTAGCTAGAAAATAGGAAGCACTAAACTGAAATAAAAAAAATAAAAATAATAATAAGCTGAAAAAAATGTCAATTGTCTAACAGACTCTAGCTTGTTCTATAAATATTGACTCCTTGAAGGAGAGGAAGCATTAATTGATTTGATGATGCAAAGCAACAGTGATCTGGTAGATCATTTGATTAATATAGGGAAAAAGAAACAGCATACACATCTTCTACGACTTCTGGAGAAACTGAAATCATCAGCTGGATTCAGAGGAGTGCACGAATTTGATAGTGCTCACATTCCTTCACTCAACTCGGAAGATCTTCCTAATTGCTGGGTTCTCCCAGTAGTGACTAACAAGCATAGTAGTTGCACTTCCAAACATCACCTTCCATTCAATCAAGGAACTCATCAGGTGTGTGAATGAAGGTCTCATGTACATCAAAGTAGTGGAAGATAACCTGGATGCAAGAAAAGACCTCGCAAGTATCAGGCGGGCAGCAGAGTTAGTGTGGTTAGATGTTGATCTATGTCACAAGTGGCTGGATGTGGATCGCCGGAAGACAACCACTGAAGGACAAAATCCAAAAGACATGCTTGAAGGTCTCTCTGAGAAGGCGAAGCAGAGATACATTGAATTCAGAAAGAAAGATTCGACTGTTTGTCCAAAGGAATCACCTTCAAAATGGCCTATCAATAAGTTGGAAGCCAACTGTATGCACAGAATCTGTCAAAACTCTTTTGGTAAGTTCTGATAGCATAGAGTTTGAGAACAGCAAAATCATGTTTGATAAATTGCTAACCATGATCACGGACATAACAGGCGCTTGTCTTACCAACCTACAAAGAGTTATGCAATACCACCATGGCACCATTAAGGAGAGATCAAAAGGTGTCAGTTCTGGCATCTTACTTCTCGGAAAAGCAGAGAATATTCTGGAAATTCTTCGCTCACAGCCACTTCAAAGTTCAGCACCAGATCAACTGGAGAAAATTGATCATAGATGTACACTTAGCAAAGAAGGAGACTACCTCTCCTGCAGTAGTAGTTCAACCTCAAATTGTACTCGAACTTCCCAAAGTTCATCTGACTTGTATCTAGCAGTGGATTGAGAAGTAGTTCCTGATATCTTGTTTGGATGGTTGTTACATATTGTTTCATAATGTATTGCATTATAATGTAGTCTGTTGTATTGTTTTGATGAATACAAAATTTGGATAGATTGTATCGTTTCTCGTCACTACATAATGCCATACATCAGCAATTTGAGGATTAACCTACAAGAACGGTAGGATAAAGGATAAAATGGGATTATCAGATAATAAGCAAAGACAAAATGAGGAGAAAAAAAAGAAGGTAACGACGCAATCACACCAAATCGTTCCTTGCATAAAATGAGACTTTTTGTCATTACATAACGATGGATTTAACGATACGATACAATAAAGTTGAAGTAACAATCAAAACAAACATTGTAAAAACTAACAACACAACACAATACAATACAATAGATAACAATCATCCAAACAAAATCTATGATAAACTCATAAAAGGCATGCTAAGTTCTGTTGCAGTAGTATCGTATTTGAAAAAGTGGTTTACATGAAATAACATGATGCAAGAAAACTAACCTGCAACAGTGTCTTTTTGGCTGCTAAATTGGTCGTAGAGATTTCCAAGTTTTCCTCTACTTGGTCTAATATTTCCTTGAGCTTTTTGGATTCTGCATTAGCCTTATTGTCCTACCCTACTTGTATAGCTCACATAAGAAAACAAACCATTTTGATATAGTAAGATATTTGTATGTTGAGAAGTTAAGACAAGAGTTGTTAGAAAGTTTGTATGTTTTTTGTAATTTAGTTAGTCTCTAATTTATTCAATATAGTTTTCAGTTGAGTCACTCAGAATGTTGTTGGGAAACTTAGCGTTGATCTATGAAAATCCTTATAAATAATTATTCTTTTTGGAACCTCGGGAAATCCGTAGTCGCTATCCTTACGGTGGAAGCTTGCGAACCAGTAGTAAACCACACTAGGCTAACCCGGTGTGACAAGCTTAATTGAGAAGGCCTTGGTAGAAGATATTGATCTCTGGCTACCCTTGTGGGATACACCTGGTGCACCAATTCAGCCACCCTTACGGGTCCTTATAACTAGTTACAATAGGCATTATGTTGAATGAAAATTCAAAATTATCTTCACTCTTGCATTTTCTATTCTTCATCTTTCTTAATTATGTATGCTTTTCGTTTGTGAATCTTTACTAGCTTACTCGCTACAAATGATATAGAAAAGACGAACTTACACCTCACTTTAAGTTGCAATGCTCAATATATTCACTGATAGACCAATGTGAATTTCATTTGTGTCATCTACAAACATATAGCCAGAGAAACAATAGCTGAATGAGTATCTTAAAATTCAGTAAATAGAAAAACTAATTCAACATGACAGAACCCTAAGAAAAGTAATCCATGGTTGGCTGTTCGATCTAGATCTATTCACAAGTCCAATATCCAATGTTGTTGGAGTCAAAGACAAGAAAAGTCTACTGAAGAAGATGCAGACTGAAAAGTCAAACTATTTCCTTGGATAGTTGTTATTGCAGGGGTGGGTGGAGGGGTTTCCCCTATTTAATTTTTAATTATTTTTTACTAAATAAGGAACTGAATTATGTGAAGGGGATAACAAAAACTGAAACTACACTTACCGTCTAAAAGACTAGTAGTACTACAAGCTAATAAATAAGTAGTAAACCTTAGTTCTTTTCATGCACTTATTTTTTAAGAGTTAGTACTATACACTTCACTGGGTTATCAGAGAAAATTGAAAATTCAACAGTGTTACTAAACTGTAATAATGGGGTGAATTGATTTGGAAAGTAATAAGTTCTTTTTATAAAAACTACGTATAAGAAAAGAAAAATTCAAGGAGGCGGACCTCAGTTCCCACGCACCAAAAAGTACTCCCTCTATCCCATCCATGTAAAGAGTCATCCTTGGGTCATCAGCTTGGCTGCATTAGGGGAGGGGGGGCAATAAGTTCTCTTTTAGAATACTTCGTCTATTCACTTTTACTTGTCTCATTTGGATTTGACATGTCCATTAAAAAATTAATGATTGACATGACTATTTTACTACACTACCACATTATCCCTATTAATTGATGTATACTATGAGATCATGGAGAATGATTTGGGGAATAAGTAATTAATATACGAATAAAACATATAAAAAATAATTTTGATATATTAAAAGCAATAAGTATTAGTAAAAATAACTGAGGGAGTACCTTACTAAACAATCAGTGGTCTGTTGCACCCATCAAGTGAGCTAATCAACGTGGTCCAAGTTTGTATTATACCTACTATTGTCCCGCCTTTCACTATCAGACAATCTTGGTAACCAATAGGGGACCCCCATGATATAGGCGCTTCAGATAGACTTCAAAAATTTCTAAACATGCGCTTGACTTTAATATAATAAACACAACAGAGCAACCCCTCCAGCAACCAAAGCCAATAATACGCACCAGATTTCAAATAAATAATCATGTCAGCGTCCATCATCCATCTTGCTGACATTATAACATCATGTAGTAAGTGAAATCATCCATGACCAAATCAAGTTAAGTGGCAAAATTTCAGTGAAGATGCTACCAGAAAGAGTAAATCTTAGCTTGAAAGAGAGTCGAAGAAACAAATAGATATGGCTGCAGCTAAATACCCAGAGTAGAAACACCCCCCTCAAGAAAAATTCTGAAATACTCCACATACACAAAGATTTCACCATTGAAACGAGATGGGAAAGATTGGTTGCACCATAGATGGCAACCTAGATGACTCGAAATTCAGCGAGCCGATGCCATGGATCGGTATCTATGTTTGCAGCAGCATCTGCAGCTTGTGCACTGGCCATGGCGATTGATGTCCTTCATGGCCTGCGCTGTAGAAAATTGTGGTTTCCTTGCAACTTCTTTTCTCTTAATGCTACAACCTTGACGCTCCTAGCTGTTGCCACCAAGTTGTCTGTTGATCTAAATACATCCATGCCTCGCCGACAAGATCAGTTGACAAAACTTAGCAGTGCTGCTCTACTCTGTACGGTCATTGCTAATTTTTTGCCTTCTTTAGGTCAAATGGAGAATAAAGAGATGTTGATGAACACAGTGGCTTTGGGGATTTTCGTCATCACGGACATCGTGAACATTGGCATACAATTAGCTACTGGTGTTATCTATGTTTTCTGCAAAGAGCATATAGCCCTCATGTTTCTTATGCTTATTTTGCTTCTGTTATTTATCTCCTCAGCCTTGACAATACCAACTACAAAATGTTATTTGGACCTGAAATATAGCAACAGGTACAAGTTAGCAAACAAAGAATCCCACATCAGTTATACATGCAAAACTCAGAAACTGA